>KZ505764.1:242505-278079 GCA_002844005.1 Limosa lapponica baueri | reverse complement strand
CCAAAGAGCCCTTGGCTATTGTGCTCTCCTGCATGACAGCAGGCTGCATGCCAGGACTTCCCCTTGAATAGGGACACTGCTCAAGGTTACTCCTTGAGATTAAGAGATTCCTTGCTGCAACAGATCCTTGGTAAGTGACTAATAGCATGCTAAAGTTTGAAATCTTAACTAAATTATATAAAGGATTGACTGCACATATATAATCCTTTAGACATAAACTGTTGACCAAGTCTGGGACTAGGCCTGGATCCAGCTGCACCTAAACTCCTCTCCAAGAAGGAGTTTAGAAAGCAAAGTTTCTGAACCTCATGACTCAATGGGAGGGTCTTCCTCACAGTTCTGTCTGACTCTGTCCTCTACGCAGTGGTGTGCCTTGCCATCAAATCCTGTTAAACCACTGTCACATTTACTATCAAACTTTGATATAAACCAGGGATTTAGCAATAAAATTATCGCTGCTTCTCTCTACAAGTGAAGTGCATCACTCCATCTGCAACAACCATAAATTAAAATGTAACTACATACAATACAAGAGAATAGAATTAGGCTCCCATTGTATCTAATTTTTTTAGTCTTTTCAAATGCATTCTTTCCAACGAGGCTACATTCCAAAATTGAGTTAATATTTTCTGTTTTCCATTCAAACCCACTTATCATCTTTACTTCCAGCTTGAATTCACTTATTTTTTAATGTGTGCAGAGTTTTTAAAACATGGATTTTCCTGCCTACATTGTTCTTCATATCAGATGATGACAGTAAAAATTACTTACTTTTTTTTTTATTTAAACAAATCAGAATTAAACCCACACACCTCAGATCATGTACAGAATGCAGAACACTTGTGCAGTTCACAAGTATGTCTGTCTTCCTCTTTATGCCAAGTGTTGTAAGGAATAGAATTCCATAATTCTCGGAACGAACAAGAAATAGCTACAGAGAAAGGGTGCGTGTATATGTATATAAAACATAGCTGAAGGGGGAAAAAGGGAGGAAATTGTATGGATCAAAATCTTAGCTCCACTAAGCCCTAGAAATTGAACGGTTGCGTGGCAACTGGCATTGCACAAGTTTCAATGACAGCTCTGCTTCAGACTCATCTGGGGGCCTTGGACAAGACCCCTAACCTGCCCCTCCACAAAGTGAGGATCTTGCTAAAAAACAAATCCACAAAGTATAAAGCATATTTCAGTATTATGACTAAGTGATTTTTAAATATAAATTCTAAATATGATTTAGAATTACAATAACAAGTATCATCCCAATGTAGATAAAAAATTACCTCTAGCAACCTACTCCACTAAATTACATTGGGCTAATAACACTAAACTAACAGTTGTCATGGTTACCAGAAATTTAGAGAAACTCCTGGTGTTCTATTTCAAGCACAACTCCGGTAAATGGAGGGGAGCATACATTATGAATCTTCTTTCAAATATTTGTCCACAAGAAAATTATATTCCTCTAGAACATAAGCACTGTGATGACAATTTAGCCAGTCACATTAAAATTAGTTTAGCATAACTACACAGTAAGAACAACAGAGCAAGAATGATTTCCTGTATTAATAACTTCTCTCTGAGACCTTCTACAAATACATATATAAATTATGAAAAAGAATTATTTTCTGCAACTTTTGAGAATCTTTCACCAAGAGTTACATGGGTATCACAGCCAACAATGGCAACAGAACACGTTTTTTGTTTTAATCACTAAATTATGTCATCTATTCCACATTTTTATAAAACACAGGATGCAATAAAGCACATTACTAAAACATTTGGGGATAAGGTATTGTTTTAAGAACATACATGGGAGGAAGCTTTAGTTCCAACAGAATAAGAATTTCTCAGAAGCACAAGCAGAAATAGAATTGTACTTTCTTCAAGATCTGGTAACATTTTGTCATCAGCCAAAATGGCAAATGGAAATTCAAGACGTATGAGAGATAAAAATACTCCATTCTGGCATAAATTAAATAAATAGCACTAAAACTCTTGTGGAAGAACTGAGTCTTGTAAGAATTCCAGCTCAACTATTTATGTTTATAATTTCATTTTGTGATCATTCTTCATTCTTCCTTTCACTATTATCAGCATTTTAAGTGTTAACTGAATTATGCTAACAAGTCTGGCATGGAACAACATATCAAAAGGGCTTTTTTTCTTGATCTCTGAGGATTACAATCTATTATGACAGAGCTACAGCAAGGAAAACTACTTCTGCTGCAAATCTAGAAATCTTTGGTTTTGGTCATCACCTTTTACAAGGGAGCAAAGGCAGGCATACAATTGTGTGATGAATTTGAGTACAGAGTTACCATATAACTATAAGCGAACATGGCTAACATTTTTTTCTCCTGGCACCAATTCCTAAAAACAAACAAAAAATTTGTAATAAGGAATTATTAGATAACAGGCAGGGAACTTGATAAATATGCAGATAAGTTCCAAGATTGTAACACAAGAGCGATTAGTTCTTGGTCTCCTAAGCATCTTACGGCATAGATTTAACTGCAACAGATTGATTCCCCTCTCCTTTTAATAAAAGCTATAGGTTCATTTTTTTTCTTGGTATTTAAACCCAAGTCTTTCTCTGAAGAAAGCACTAAGAACAGTAAGCTGGGAGTTGATGATCTCAATAAAACTCATCTTTGCATGAACATGAGAAGAATTCTTTATAGGTATTCAGCCAAAAATTGTTAGCCTCTCATGGTATTATGCCATGGATTATTCCGAGTGTTTTAGTGTAAATGCCAAGCGAAAGAATCCACATGTTATGACACATTAATAAGAGACTGAGAGAGCAAAAATGAGAGAGAAAGAGAGGGAGGGAGGGAGAGAGGGATAGAGAGTGCAAGCGCTGATTACTGCATCGCATCTTCTTCCAGTTAAACGAGACAATAGGGAAGATCAAAACCAACAAGTGTACATCATTATTAACTGAGGTTATTATAGCAGCTTGGAGACTGCGGCTGATTTGATAACACTGCTAGTGCTATTAAATATTTCTAGAGCAGCCATTTGAGGAGATACATTCAGACAGGGCAAACTGAAGCACAGATCAGAATCACAGAGGGTGGCCACTCAGGCAGTACACACCACTGCTATGAGTCTCTTTGAAGGCAGGCAAAAGTGAGATAAGAAAAGAAGAATCAAAGGTAGAGAGATGAGTAAAAGAGAGTGGGAAATATGACAGAATTAAACATTAGATATTTAACAGAAGTGCTGAATAATTTGGTAAGTTTAGGACTTCTGTCCAAAACAATACAATAGGTAAATTACCAGGCTTTTGTGCTCTTTTTAAAGGATTCCTCTGAAACATCAGATACAACATGCAACATTTATGCTATCTTTCATGAACAGAAACAAAAGAACTCAGTCAGAAATGAACACTGAGCCATATCTGTACCTAACATAAGCCCAGCAAAACAGAACTGTTCCACTGACGCACCTGGAAGCAAATGCTTATGGAATGCAAGTTTGTAGGAGCTGGCTTTTGGGGAGAAGCAGAGCTAACATGCAAATGCCCAGCCCGAACCTCACAATTTGAGATCACATGTTTTTCTTACATCAGTTTTAATAAAGGAAAACCTACACATTTATAGAAATCTGACGTATTGCACACTACATCCAGGACCACCACAACACTGATGGACATTTTGGACAGATGTACACACATAAGCAGCTTTTGTCCTAAAATGCACCACTCTTCTCAACCTGCAAATACCTAGTTTTTCTCTCGTAGTTTGCATTCAGCGGATATCCTGCCTGCTGTTTGTACCCACTTTATCACAAACCTAATTCTGCTGCTCTTCAAGACTTCTACCATTGTCCCTTGCTGAATTGAGTCTCGAAGTAATACAATTTGGGACTGGTGAGCTGTTTGAAACAAGAAGAACTTAAAAATGGCCAAAGCCTTTCTCTGCACAGGAGACAGGCCATCTCCTCTGCACTTGTCTAGATGCCAAACAGCCAAATGCTGTACCATACTATTTAGCAATCTCCAAAGAAGAAAAAACATCTGAGCTTCAAATGCTGCTTCTCCTGCTCCATCCTTTGCTTCTTCATACAAGTACAGTTTCTACCAATGCAAAAGAAGTTTGGCTGACTGCAGTTACACTGACTGAAAAAGTTGCTTTATGCCGACTGGTCAGTTCCTTCATATCAAATAGGCTATGCAGGGGAAAAACTCTGCAGAATAGTTCCTCTGCTGGGATCCTGCTGCACACCTCTTTTTCCACTACCCCTCACTCTCTCATCACATAAGCAAAGAAGAATATTATCTCTCTTTTCCACATGTGATTCGACACACTGGATCACGCAACAAAAAATTTACAAGCCAACAAAGCAGAATCCTAAGTGCATCCACTCAGAAGAAGATTTGGTACACAGCTTTGGGATCCCTAACCAACCTAAGTTTTAATAAAGTCTTTCTGTGTGAGCTTGTTCAACATTTCACTCATGACAAGCTTTGTGGGCACTGCCTGCCCTACTTAAAGTAATGAGCACAACAGAATTATAACTAACACACAAGTATTATCCTGTTCCTGCACACAGTAAGGGCAACATTGCCATCCTCAATGCTTCCAAGCTCATTAGAGCCAGTAGTTATTTGTTAGTCTGAGATGTAGATATGTTACGGGCTAACAGATGCACGTAAGGGTGATAAACAGCAGAGCACCCAATTTCAGCAGCAAAAAATAAATAGAGCCATGGGAGACACAGCATAAGCAATACTGCACAATACTGCTTGTACTAGCTACTAAATACTGCAAAAGCAGAGCCTACTTCAGGATGTGACAATTACTTCAGGAGGCTGTCATATCCAGGGGATTTATTTATTATAATCTGTATTATAACAGATTATTTTGGACTGTGCTGGGGACTCCACTGTGCTAGCACAAATATTCACAGTGAAAAGTAATCAAATTCTGGACAATTTATCACAGGATATGAGGCTGATGGCTGCACAGAGGGTTACAAACTGCTCTGCGGTACCTAAAACATGAGAAGGGCGCACTGCATGGTGTGACAATTGCCACAGCCTGACCCAATTGCAATCTGCTGGACATTTTCATCTCACTGATGGTCATTTTTTTCAAGAGAAGCCATAGTTCAAGGACTTCTGGTCTCTAAAACGGGCTACTAAATGTGGTTACCCACATCTGCAGCCCACCCACATTGGAGGACTGGGCAAGGCTAAATATCTGCCCTCACCTCCAGATAGGTGTTGTGGCTCAGCAATCTCTAATTATCCTCTGGGTTCCTCCCAAATCACTGTCCTCTGGTTTTCTCATTCTCATGGCATTAAACGTTGACAGTATCAGCCCTAGGAAATCCTCTGCTATAATATGGGATTATTACATATGTGGAGTGGCGTTTCTCACTGCAGAACCTTGCAAAGAAATGCTGAGCTCCTCTGCCAAGTTATTTTGATGTGAACTCACAGAGTGCTGCAGGCAGAAAAAAGGTTAAGGCTGAGTCATATCAGTATGATATAAAAGGGGCTACTAACACCACACACTCCTGGCAGATCACTTAGTTCTTCCAGTCTCAACTGGGGCCAACCATATACGAATTACATTAGACTTCAGTTATACATATATTTCTGTTGACTTTCCAACTTACTATACTTCATATGATAGGTTATGAATACAGATCATAGACCACAACTGAGTCCAGACGTGATATGAACTCCTTTCCTTTAGCTACCTGCCCCCAAGCCTTTGCTGGGATTCCAATGTCACGCTGACTCTTGCAGAACCACTGCTGAATGCAGGCTAATGACCTTGGTTAGACCTAGGCTGACTCCATCCAGAGCTATTGTGGTACCTCTGTCATATCTGTGCTTTCGTGCTTTTCTAGTCAGAACAGGAATACTGCAACTAACTAAGGTCCAGAAAAGTTGATTAACTCGGGCTCCATTCCCCTTGCTGTGTGCTCTCTTCAGACCAAGCTGTCCTTGGCTTTCATGCTATGCTGCTTGAGCCTAGTATCTGCCCATGGATAATTTAAATACATCTACAGAGACTCTGGAAGTGACTAATACAATTGGCTTTAAAAACAGGTGCTACAAATCCTAAAAATTGATCATTATAGTGGAAAACATACTCTTGCAGTGTAGGGTTTTTTTTCCCCCCAATAGTCACGTGTGTGCTCTCACACAAATGAGTATTTGCATATCAGGGGTGGGAATTCTTCTTTCAGCAACATGATTTGCAGAATACCCTGTAGCTCTGGACTTCACAGGGTGCCATATATACAGCAAACAGTGTAGATACTACCTGCCAACACTCTTCATTTCCCTCAGTATCAGAATTTACTACATTTTAGTGTCAGATCACCTACATGCTCCTGAACCATGATAAAAGCCGGGGGGAGTCTTCCTGAGCTACCATTACTAAGCCGTTATTTTGGATGCATGTATCCATAAACATATTGTAATGCCTAACATGTTTCTGGCAGATAGTTAACTAAGGATCAAAAATTTCACAAAAATTAGGATCATGATTCATTTCAAACTGGAGTTTCTTTTAAAATCCCAACACTAATTTATTTCTTTCAGCTACAGTAACATTAATTCTCTCTGTCTTTTTAATTTTTAAAACCCATAGCTATAAATAATTTAGATTGAAATCATTCAAGAGAGTCATTTCAAAAGAGATATAAGAACAGACACATTTCTGTCATTGATGCTTTTTTAGTTATAGAAGATTTATTTTTCCTCTGACTTAGTTTACAACTGAAAAAAAAGGATTGTCCCTACAGACAATGCTAAACTGACTTAACCAAAATAAAAATATAATCACATGGATCTTGATTTCCTTAAAGTCATTATTTCAGAAAATCCACAACATAAATATTTCTAAACTGTAATATATAATAATATATAGCATAAATATATTAAAAATTGCTATGCTGTTGCCTGGAATGGTGTTCATATCTTTTCATTAGTATCAAACAACTTAATACAGGTAAAATGTACCACTTACTGTTTTAGTTATTAAAACATTTGGTTAAAGTAAGTGAATCAGATCACATCTGGATTCCTTTTGGAATTGGCAAGGAACTAAGAAGCCTTTCACATCTTGGTTACTGGTTCAATTCAGTAAGTACTCATGATATTTATTTTAAAGATTTACTTTTTTTAGTGAGCTGCAAAAAAAGTAGTTTTTCCTCCACCCATTTAACCATCCCCAGAGCTGCTGTTTGTTCAAAGGATCACCCAGGCTGTAAAAAAGTTGGGCATTAACTGTCTCTCTAAACGGTCCTACCAGAACAGGCCTCAAATGCACTAAAAGGAAGGTTGTTCGCTCCCTTGGTCCCATCCATCTCCCCAGGCCACTGTGGAATAACAGTGGATGTATTTACCTTGACTGACATGCATGATTCCCAGCAGAGAACAGCCCAGTAAAGGAGTCACCACAGGCTTTCAGCTGGTACACACTGCTTGACTAAATTGCATATTTCACCACTAGAGCTCAACAGTTTCACCTGCTTACTGATTTTTATCAGACAGTTGTGGGCTTTCAAAAAGAGCAGTTCTTATTTTTTTCCTATTTTAGTCAGATCTTCTTATAAAACTGAAATAGATAAAAAGGTTGTTCTTTTAGCAGTAAAACACTTTCTATCTAATGTAAATTGTAGGTGAGATTAAGGTTCCAAAGGATCTTGGGGAACTTTTTTAATGGACGCTTACTAAGAGGACTTAATTTGGGCACTCCGGTGCTTCAGGAAACATTTGAAACTTCCAAGCTTCATATATTTGATAGAAATTACTCATTCTGGATATTGTATGTAAACTACCTTCTATGTGATCATACAATACAAGACCTCCCCGTGAAGGAGAGCTAACAGACTCTACAACTCAGAACTTACAAAAAGGTATTGAAGACAGCACTTACCCGTTAGGCCTAAGGTCAGGCAGGGGCCTGTCCAGCGGCAAGCGATCGCTCAGGTAAGCGTTGTAGCCGTAATACTGGAACTGTTTAAGTGCGATACGTCTGTTTTCGGGACTGAGCTCCTGGCCCCAGTGAGCAAAGAGAGATGAGTCAGTGAACGCTTCGGCAGGATTTTCTTCCAGTTTTGGTGGAGCTTCTACAAAAGACAAAAACAAAGAAAACTATTTTAGACTTCCATTCTAACAGGCTCTAGGGTATGTTACTTTAAAAAGCATAACTTTAGGGAGAACACCACACAGAACAGCACATGCTGCTGGTTTACAGCAGCCTGTAAGTCTTCACATAACATGTCCTTCACCTTTTGTGACAGTGTAACTATTAGCACCTAAGGCTCAAAATTTAATATTCAAAATACAGTTAAGATCAATTATCTTTCATCACAATTACACTAAAGGCCGGGATTGATAAATCTAAATGAATTAAATTTCAAAAGAATTCTTATCAGACAACAAAAATGTTATTTTGGTTTTATATACAAAGATGAACTGCTTAATTTCAGCCTGAATTATCTTGCTAGAAAAAGATTAAAGTTTTGAAGGGGAAAAGCAAAGACAAAGGAAGAGAAGAGAGAATCTGTACAGAATGCACAAAATGGCTGCTGAAGTCTGTGTGTTAAATAAGTTCTTCGAAACTACAGATTCAACAGAGAGAAAAAATTCACTGCACTTGGCACCCATGTTACATAGCAAACTAGTTTCAGTCACACAATAATCTTATGGTCCAGTTTACCAATCCAGTTTGAATTCGTAGTCCATATTTAGGTGTGTGCAATGATGTTACTGGGACTGTTACTTTGTAGTATTTGTGTCATTATAAAATGCTTTTGTTTCACAACGCCACATCTCTGGCTGCTGTAACAAACAGAGAAGATGGGAAATTATATACCTAGAACTTATTTTAAGAAGAGTTCCAGTACAATGAAATCACAGCATTCCTTCTCAATATTTAGTTGCTCAAGAAGTCTGTTCAAGGTGACTTGTAAGGGTCTCTCTAACAGCACTATCTCACCCCTCCAACCAGCCCTTCAGGCTTTACTCAGGTGACCACACAATCTAACCCAGAGAATCCCCTCTCTCTGTAGATGCTTTATGACATATGGTACACTAATAAAGAAAGATCAAATGCCTTACTTGACCCCAATTTGTCACCATAAACTAGTGACTCACAAAGAAAACGAGTCTTCATTTTCTGGAAGTCCTAACTATTTACGAACTGTCTCCATAGCCATTAAGAAATAGCCAACTAAATAAAAACTCTCATTTCTGAAGAGCTATACTCACAAATAAGAACTGTTTTGGTCACACAGAGACTTCGGTAAATAAAAGCGGATCTCTGGAAAATCTTTAAATGGGTCCAATAGGCAGAAAATTCAACTGTGTCCAAAGTCCTCCTCAGTACACACACAGTCACCTTCAGACCTGAACCGCTGGCTTAAGCTAGCTGCATGGAAACACCTAAAGAGAACAGTTTATGTACTAGTAGTATATGCCACCACAATTGTGACACCCTAAGAATGCCACAAAGCACATTCTTTTATCTCTTACTAAAAAGAACCCAAAATGCGAAAACATAAATTGAGAAGATTAAGTTCTTTGATCTCTTCAAGATGTTTTCCTTTTTCCCCTGACAATACTGATAGGAAACTAATAACACTTGTTTCCCTGCATTACATTCCAACCTCTGTAAATACATAATGTTTCTTTACTTGTCAAAGTAGTGCCTCCCCACCTGAGTCCTGGAACTGGCTCCAGCTTTCAAAGATGAAAGACATGCCAAACCCTGCTATCACACAGACAAGTGTTATAGAGTGGAGCTTGGGAGTTTACATACAACTCTGCAGTGGAAATTAAGAAAGCTTGATAAATTCAGATCATTTTAGAAGGTCCCAACTTGAGAAAGGCAGAATAGTTTTTAAATACCAGTCCAAAAATCACAGCAATGGGGAAAGTCACAGGTATCTCTATCTGTTGTTTGACAACTATGTGATCTCTACAAAACCAACTTGAATTTACACAAAGAATCTCACAAACTGTCTTCACATCATGAAAGATATTTAGATCAGGTATGTTCCTGATCCTGGCCAGTAGAAATAAATGTTGCTCAGCACTTTTCAGGAACGTGTACATTCATGCTGATCAAGGAAAATATTTGTCCAATCTGTTGTGTATTATATTAACCTGGATTTCTGCAAATCAAGCATACTTTCCCTGAAGGTTTTAATTTTTATATTTATTATTACACTTATGGCAGAAGACTGCAGGATCCACCCATATGCAAACAACACACCAATGGATGAAGACATCTGAATAAAAATAAGACTCACAGTAAGAATAGTGCCTCCATATGTATTTGTAACTATGGGCAGTTCCAAAGATAATTTCCCATGGACAAAGAGCCATCCCAGAAACAACATTCAGAGAATCACACTCACAAAGGCATCTACTGAATTTTATCTAATGATTTTGTGGGCAAGAGTATTTCCTAAAGTGATCTATGAATCTCTTGCTCTTTTCTGATTGAAGAAACACTCAGTAATCCAGGTTACTGGGCTAAGATTTTCCAGCAATGGATACCTGTGAATCTAGTTTACAAGCTCCAATAAAACACTTGACAAACACAGCCATTTTTTGTACACTAAGTAAACTTGTTATTTCAATACGTTGTTCTACAGGAAAAAAGTATTAGCAAGAATTTTCAATTAAAATTCCAGTCAATGAAATTAAGCACACATCTCTGATGACAAAGTCTTTCTTGCCTTTATTTGTCTGAAAGTCCATGGGGGAAGCAACTTTGTTCAGGCAGTCTCTCACAAGAAGTATAAACAATTATTGTAAGACCATCAGCTGCCTTTCAATTAGTAAAAAAGCATATTTGATGCCTTAGTCTCTGAAAACAGATCTTGGCCTGAAGTCTCACAGTCAGTTCTTACCATTTGCTTCTACAATTGCAGAATGATCATGGGAAGCTAAGGCTCAAAGGTGATCCAGTAAGTAGTACTGCCTGAAGCAATACTAAGTTAGGCACATTTATCTGCTCAGTTATCACTAAAAAGGAAAGTTCCATTTTTCCTCTGGGAAGAAAACTTACCACCCACAGCACGTTGCTGCAAATGTTAACACGGGGTCTTCTCTACATTAACTTTTCACATCATCCAAAAGGCAGCACTGTACGCAGACAGGAGATGGGTATTAACTGTCACTTTGCCATTAAATCAATTGGTATTGGAGATAAATCACACAGATGTCAGCTGGCTGGACACCTGGGCTGAGGAAGTCTCCTTCCAGAAGCCTGGCTGGTCATAGCATCAGCACGGGGCTGGTCACACACTGCTTACGTAGAGTTAGAAAACCTCACAGCTTGTTTTCCATAAGCATCTAAGTGTCTTTAACTTACACTTTCTGGATCATGTTTACTGGTTATGCAATTAATATTAATACAAAATCTATTGCTTCCTCTGATCTCATTGATTGCAGCCTCGAAGACAGAAATTCACTCTCCTCTTTCTATTGCTCATTATATAGAATAAGTCAGAGACACCAAATCTGAAGACACTGCTGAAATCCAGACTGTAAGACGACATGAAACCCATTCTCTCCCAGTAATGAAAGTATCTTTTATCAGTAACTGAAGCGTGAATTAACTTGCATTAACACTGCCCTTGTAATGAAACACACACACTCTGGTTTCAATAACATTTTCTAGTGTATTGGGAACAAATAGCAAGGTTTGGGTTGCAGAGGGACTGCAGGAGAGGCCCCTCTGGGAGAAGGTCAGGCTCTGCCCTGTGTCAGACATAGCCACTTCCCCAACAGAGTCCCTGCTGGCCACTTCAGTAAAAAAATATTTCACAGAGAGCAGAAAAAGACAAGGACAAGGCAACAAGGGTTCAAGAGAGCAGTAGAAAGAGCAGCAGAGGAAACAAGGAAATGAGAGAAGACCAAGATCAGGAGAGTAGGAGGTGTCCCATGTTGTCTTTGTTTCCCAGTACCCAAGTTAGTAATGAAGTGTTTGTGTTAATTGGTAATAAATTAAATACCTGCTTTCTTCAGAGGGTGTACAACAAAGGAGGAAACAGACAACAAAACGTCTATCCCTTATTATTAGTAAGAAACTGCAGACAAGCAATGTGTTAGAAGCAACAAGAAAAGACAGACCCTGTCCCACCAGAAGTCACACATTTCCTTTTACTGATCTGTGTGTACTGTTGTAGTGCACCAGTGTGTCCCTTTCCTTCCTCTCCCTTCCTTCATTTGTTATCTATTTATAACCTATGCTTACTTTGTTAGTTTTCCTCAATACACATTTGTCTCTGCCAGTTTTCATAAGGGAACTCATACAACTGGTACTCAAAGAACAATATGATAAAAAAACCTGATCAGACAGTACAGAATTTAGGAAAGGATTTTCTTGATTACCACCAAGCATATTTACAGCATCATTTGATAACAGTTAATAACGGCACAGAAATTGTTCTGCTCACCATGAAAACGCAATTATTTCCAGGGTAGTTCAGGACAACCACTTAATTTACATCAGCATTCTTAAATTGTTAAAGGAAGGAAATGAAGACTATTGTATCCAACTGTAATTGTAGTAGTCTTCAAGCATCCTGGCAAAAATTGATTATTTAATTACCATTTGCATAATGTAATTATTTAATTATATGGGGATATTTTCTACCCAACAAATGCATCTCTCTCTTTCAGAACCAAGAACTGCACTCCTAACAGCACTGATGCATTAGCTACGCAACGGTTTAGCAGTGACCTTTCTTCAGTTTTGTCACCAGTATAATTTTATGTTGCATCAACCTATTTCTTGCATATCTGCCATGCAGGTGCTGATCCTGCCCATTCATACTTCCTTATCAAGATTTAAGAAAGTCCATGAGAACACAGAACATCAGTGGTTGCTTCAAGTTTCCGAAGAACTTAACTAATAAGTTCATGAACTCGTATAATAACATTAACAGCTGGCATTTAGAAGATTAAATTGGTAAGGAATATTGCCGTATTCAATCTAATGTCAGTGTACCAAAGGCACAATGATACTAAAGCATCTATAAGAAATAATTTTTAAAGCAATTTAGCATATAAATCTATCATTGTCACCATGGCTGTATTGTATCATGATCCACCTATAGAAGCCTTTAAACTTTAAAATAAATCAGTTGTCTTGTTTTCCTATATAGGCAGTTAACAACTACTTGGTTTGCAGAGGAAGTCATAAAGACAGCCTTGAACAGTAAGAGTTCAGTATTTCAGAAGTCAGTAGACTGCACGTGCTTTATCCTCCTCCGTGTTGCTTAATTTGGACCATCAGCTGCTGCCAGTGATACACTTTTTAATCTCTTTTATTTTTTCTCTTATTTATTCACCTAAGCTCTACATTGCTTAACTTTTCTCCAGTTCATGACTGAAGCTAAATTGACTCTGTTGAAATGTTTTTCTCTCTTTGGAGTTTCATCATATAAGAACCATTTCTACCAACAGTACCACAAGGCCTTGATGTAAAGAACCTGGATCAAAATATGCAACAGAAAATGGCAGCAGGAAGGCCCATCCTTTCTGACAACTGGGAAATTCTGGTAACATAGTTACACTGTGGTAACTAAACAAATATGGTTCAGCATAATGCACTAGTAAGTTTTGTAAAAAAACCTCACTTACATGCATATTGCATACCTCAAAAAAGAAACTCTCTTCAGAACAACTCTACTGAGAATGACAGGACTAACAAAATAGCCAGCTTCAACAGAAAGGCACACTGACATCATTAGCTCTGTCTTCATAAAAACCTTGCAAGCTCATTAGGAAATACTCCTTTTTTTCAGCTTCACTCAGATTTCAACTTTTCTTCCAAAGAAAGGTTACTGTGAACAGGTTTACAATTAAGAGAAAGGATCATGCCAGAAAAGGGTTGCAAAAAAAATTGCAGGGACAGATTCAGACATGTGTGTTGTTACCAGTCCTTAACATTTGTTTTGGTTCTACCCCTCATTTGACTGCAGGCCTGCTCACAAAAGCAGCAGTCTTTCATACCAAAGCTTTACCATTGTGAAAATGCCTTTCCTGGTATCAGAAGTGCTTTACAAAATCTGCAGTGTAAACTTATATGCTGATTTCAGTAAGTGCCAGTAACAAGACGGGATAGAGAGTAAGTCAGCAAAAATATCCTATCTGCAAAAATACCCCTATGTCAGCTAGACATGCAGAAGGCATCAATAATTGAGCAAAACTACACGCGCTCAGGTGTAACAGGTCACTCACATAAGAAAAATGAATGAGAAACGATGCCAGGATGTAGGCAGAAAGGCTTCGATCACGTGCTCTTCTGAGCTTTCCAGTGCTTGACACCTTGATTTATCAGCCTAAAAAGGAAGGAGCATGCAACAAAGAGGTAAAGCACTAACCATGCCTTACCTTACAAGGTGGACTCAAGATGCAAATCTAAGTAGGCTATCATTAAAGACAAAATAAACCTCAGCTTCCTTTGATGTTCAGCAGCCAGATTTTTGGGAAGTCGGGATAAACTAGTAAATGTTTTTATGAAAGGGTACCACAGTTTGAAGAAACTGAAGGAACTGACTTTCTCACACAACTTGAGCAGCTTTCAGATTCTTGAAACAATCATTAAGAAGCTCACAGCAACTTTACGTGTTAGATTGTCTCTGCTGGTACTTTGGGAATTGTTTCAGGATTTTAAGTACCAACTTTTTCATAGGCCTAACGGCCTCAGACTGGCTCCCAGCACTCAAAAACACGTGTATTTGACTTCTTGCAGGTAATAGCATTTCAGCTTTCTGTGGAAGAAAGGATGCTTTCATCCTTTTCCTCTACATGTGCCCTTCATCTGTTAGCCTATCTATACCCTCTTGCCAGAGGCTATTCTATGTGACAGGTAAAAATTCCAGACTTGCATCGGCTCATAGAGCCTTGATACAGTTTTTAGAAATGTGAAAACTTTACCTAAATTTCGTCACATGGGAAGATACACAGAGGAAGATCCTGCTTTCAAAGTATATTATAATTAATGCAAACATGTTACCAGCATCATTAATAATCACAGTCTGACAATTCCTGTCTTGGAAGGCTGAGCCCATGCAGGACCCTGCTATAAATCCTCTACCAGATGAATGAACCTCTGAAATGAAAACATTACCTCCTGTTTGTACAGCGTGATTAAATAAAGACAAGCAACAGCAGAAGCAGCTCACCAATACGCAACACTGCATCAGCCATGGAGAAAAGTGTACTCAGAAGACAGAAATACAAAGTTACAGTGACAGAGGTTCCCCCAGAAAGGTTGTTTTATGTATTCTCCCACCCCCGAAAAAATACTGCTGACAAGGTGTCAACACTAATATTGTTTTGTGCTGAAAAGTGAATTTTACTGTTTCAAATATTCAAATTAATTCCCCTTGTCAGAGTCTAGTTTTGTTCCCAAAGAACTTACTTTAATGGAAGTGCACCTAAGAAAAAATGATCCAAGTGGGTTAAATTCTGCTACCACTGCTTACTTACAGCTCAGTAAGTCATACTGAAGTTGCCAGGGTTCCTCAAAGAGACTGGCAGAGCCTGTCAGAGTTTGTCTGTACAGAGTACGAAGAGCAGCAAAGCCCTAATCTTAAAAAAAAATAAATGTGATCCAAACTACATACAAAACACACAACCACCCTGAGAGCATTCAACTCAATATCCAGTCTTTGCATAGTCCAGCACACTCTGTAGTTAGTGTCAACAGCGGACAGATCAGACAGACAGAGAAAGGGAAAAAAAGAAGCCAAAAAACCGCGATCCTTTCCTGAAAAGCTAAGTGCCAAGAAGCCATAATAATACTACAAATAGTATACAATCAGTACAAAACTTTAAAGATTAAACTGTATATATGACAGCACATATAGAAGGAAATGCGAAAAACTCTCAAAAATTTTTTACATTTTTGAGAACTTGAAACAGAATTTATTATTACTGATATGTTACCACTATTGCATTTTAGCAGAGTCAATACACATACATAATGGTAAGCTACTAGTGTGCTGCTAAAATTTATTTTCGTTTCTAAAAAGTCAAGATCTTGAGGAGAAATATGGTTTTTTTTCTGAGAAATAGTCCCATGCTTATTATGTGTATTAAGGTGGAAAAATTCAGTCTGGTTCTGCTGCTTAGCAGAAGTTCTTTCCCTCCCTGAAGTCACTTACAAGTTCTAGAAACATAAACATCAGATTGTGTTCTCCCTATATGAATGACACAAGTAGATATAAACTAAGAGCCAGGGAGAGCCTGAAGGGTTCCCCAGGGCAGGGGCGCCACGTGTCTCCACAGCGTTCTCCCCTGTATTCATGTTACCTAGATTTTCCCATTAGCTGTTCACTAGACAAGACTGTGGGGAACTATTCATTTATCAAATGCATGCTCATAAAGGGATTAAGTTAATTGTCCCACACATTCTCGACAATGTACTGATTTGTCATTTCCTTTCAGGGACTTACCAAAAACATCAGGGTATATAAGAAGTTTGCTGATAGAAAGATTCATGAGATCTTTGAATTCAAATTACAAAGTTCATATTATCAAGTTTTCTTATATCTGAAATAATGGAACGAGTCAATATATTGCAAGAGACTGAAAAAGGGATGCTAACATGTACTTACTGCAATCCCATGACAGCAATTCAAGTTCTTACACAGCAAATGGGACAGCCTGAGTACAGCAGTTTTGCTTTTCAAGTAATGCAGGTAGAGCAGCAACAGAATGTAGATCATTGCAGCAACAATCCAACTCCTGAAAATGTCAGAAGGCAACTCACTTCTGATGGAGTCACCTAAGACTCGGCTTCCCTTTGCTCAGGATTACTTGCAAATGTAAGAGATCCAGATGCTTCTCCCGAGGAGGAGACCTGGGGAAAGCCACCAGTCCCAGAAGGCTGCAGGAGACTGGTACAGAATACTGCAAGACCTTCTACTTACCTGGGCTATGCGCCTCAAACTTTGTTTTATTTGATTCTTGACTGGTGGAGATGTCAGGCTGCAAACACAGGCAGTTTTCGGGTATGAACAAATGGATGTTTGTCCCATTTGTACAAAACTCTGCCTGTTCTACAAAATATATATGTATGTTCACCCAAAAAGGACAGGTGTTCATGTAGGGGAGGTGGACGTTTCCTGCCTTGGCAGACTTTAATACCCTAACAGTTCCTAAAATGTCACTGCACAAGTTACTTTACACTGAATAAAGATGTTTGAAGATGACTCTCAAAACGTGCTCAGCGCTAGAGGGCAGTATAAGAAACAGGAACATCTGTCTTCTAAGAGAAATCTGAAGTTTTTAAGATTTCTTAAGAACTTGTTAAAGAGCTCTCAGAACTACCAGTAGGACACTTATAAACTGCTAATTAGCCAGCAAATTCTATTACAGTTGTTATTTCCTAAGGGTAAGAAAACCTAGGAGAAAAATAAAATTATTATGTCATTGAGCGAATGCTAAGCTATAAACAACACTTTATAGGAACAAGGTCTTGGTAAGGGCTCTATACTTCCCCTGTATACACTTCCCCTGTATATACTAGAACTAGCCCATTCCGATCGAATACACTATGGATCCTGGCCATTGTTGTTTCTCCCAGATATCTTCTCACTACCAGCCTATTAAATTCCCTTTTAGCCGTAACTGTGCCATGGATAGGAATCAGGCTAGACAGCTCTCTGCATCATTCCGGCAAAATTAATATAAAGTTACTACAAGCCTGGACAAACTGAAACTAGGGTAGGATTTAACTTACTGGAAAGAGATTATCAAAGGAAATACGTATTTCCAATTACAATCAATTTCCTCTGATAATATTTACCAGATGAAGACATAGAGCTCTCTGACGGGTACCAATACTGCACTTTGAAGGCCTTCTGTATCCCTGAACACCAATTGGACAGAGACCAATTTTGTCTTCTCAAATACGTAAAAGGCTGATTTTCAAAAAGTACACTATAAAGATAATGTAGATTAAGTAGTACCAAGTTCCAGATCTTCAGACTTTCTAAAACACATTTTTAAGATTTTCCAAAGCAATACCTCTCCACACTCCTCATGCTCGGAAACCAGATTGTTAAAAAGCATTGATTGATTTAAAGCAACACATAGTTGCTTAACTACAGGCCTTCAAGATAAAAGGTGGTCAGAAGAATTGTCTATTGACTATCACTTAAAGGACTACTCTTGTTTCATTACAAGAAATACATTTTAAACTGCAAAAGTATTTTTCTCATTTCAAAAAATTCTGTACTTAAAGCACTAATTTAAACTCAACCTGTAGGCAAACATGCAACAATTTTTGGAATAATAGTCTAATGATACAATTATAATCTGCCAAAAATGGCCTGAGAATTAACTTGGCGGCCTTATCTCAGTTTGTGATACATCGGATCTCAACATTACAACCTGCAGTGCAACTGCCACCAACTGGTAGTGGTACCCTTAATCGAAACAGAGAAACGAGATGAGCAAGCAGTGGACACAGAGCCCTCTAAAAATCTCATTTCAAAAGTGACATTCAGATTCTGCAGATACTTCATATTTAATATACACAACTATTTCTTCTAGAAGAAATTATCAATGTTGAGGCCTGCTATATTATTTAGAATTTTCATTCCCATGGCCATTAAAATCCGTATCTCCTCCTTTTATTCTTCGTTGAGGAGCTGACATGTTGGTTATGTAATGCCCTGGGCAAATCACAACACAACAAAAACTCTACATGCCAAAAGCCCTCATGCAACTGGTATTAAATGCCATTTCATGTTTTCCCAACTTGCCTAGTTCCATTCTTGCACATTGTGGAACTTCCATTCCCCCAAATAAAAGAATTGCATTTTACCAATAGGGAATTCTATTATTACAGGTAGAATGGTTAACAAGTGTAAAGGTTGATTTAAAATCCAGCTTATTTTGTATTTAGAACTAACATAAAGTTTAGATGACAAATAACTTTTGGTTGGGTTTTTTGTTTTTGTTTTGTTTAATTACCATGGTTTAAGGACAGCTTAAATCATAAACAGAGCGGACAGCTGCCTGGGGTGGCAGACCACCTACTTCACCTATTCAAAAGGAAGTGGATGACTTTCTCCACCGATACCCCATTGCGTGGTGACAGGTTACTGCAATTATTGCTCCTGCCCAAGACTTTCCTCTGGCTTCCTGACCTGACCCTGTCCTGGTGCTTTCCTCTCCCCTCTTCTTCCCAGCAAGCCAAAAGGGTGAGCAGAGGTCCTCTGAGAGAAAGGAGGAGCAGAAGCAGTAGTAAGCCCATGAACCCTCCCCCTGGATTCCCAGGACTGAGCGGCTGGGGAGGCAGGGAAAGAAGTGGCCATTCCAGGCTGACTTCCAGCCTTCTCCTGTCTCCCCACTAGCACCCAAACAATTTCTCCCAGCACAGGTACTAAAATAATGAAAATACTTGCTCATTACATCCTCCTGTCATCACAGCTGAGTAAATAGTTGAATTTATTAGGTACCTCAGCTAGTATGGAAAGGTTTGCAAAGCAAGCTTGAAGGGTACAGATGTACAGTCAATAAAATCTACATATAAAGAGCACTCTGCAAAGGCAACAGAATAAACTGGGTTCCACAGTAAGGCTTAGGGACAGAGACCCACAGAGAACTCTCAAAGACATAGCACATAGAGTTCCAGTGCAGGAAAGGAGATAAAAAGATTCAGAATATTCCACTGACTGTAACTGCACGTTCCTAAATTTAGGCATCTGCTTATGTGCTTACTAAAAAAGGAATCTCATCTGCATTTAATGAATAGCAGACCACATTTTTCTTTGGGATTAGTGGAGTTAGCATCTATGCAGCTGAGAGGTTTAAAAGCTCAGAGTGTTTTATATCATAAACTGAAATCTACGTCACCTGAAGTAAACACAAAAGCACTTAACTATTTTGAAAACTTTATTTTGCCAAGAGCTGTCAGGCTGTGATGCTAACTGGAGTCATATGTACAGCTTTTACATAAAACTGAGTAGTCACATCAAAAGTAAAGTCCACATGAGGAAACAGAAACTAGCTCTCTTCTACACTCACCCAACTCAAAATCAGATTTTCTCTGCTTGCCGGGCTGTACAGAGCTTCCTCAGACTAGTTCTCCTTACCAATTTCCATTCAGCCCTCGAAGGAATTTTGCTTTGGCACCTTCTTCACAAACACAAAAATTTTAGAGAGCATCAGTTCCCTGATTCAAGACAGTGTCCTCCCTTTTCATAAATGTTTTCAACATTATGATAAACGCTGTAGGCTGTTTCACCACTTCCACCAGGGTGTATCACTGGCATCTCAGTAAGCAGCCATTTTGATAAGTGTGCCTGCGCTTGATAGGGCTCCTATTACAAAAGTACTTCGCAAACCCTTGCAGACACAATTGTGTTAGTTCATACTTTCAAGATTTTTCCTAAACTACTCCAAAAGACAGAGATGAGCTTCAGATTCAAATGAAACCTGAAGAAATCTGAAGAACAGGGCAGTTTTGAACAAGAGCCCACGCACACTTCTGTAAAAGCATCTTCCATCTCCATTTGCCGTTGCTCTTTCCATGCTTAAAGTGCAAGACATACACAAATGCAGCAGCAGGGAGTAACTACATTTTAAAGATTTGCAAACTACACTGCAACAGAAAGTGAAAACTAAGCATAGTATAGCTTCTCCTCTTTGCAGAAAAACATGAATTACAAATTAAAAGCACTCCTCCATCTTTGATAGCAAGTAGGTTTGTGCTAATGTTAATAGCCATAATAAACTGATATTGTCAAGATATCATGAATTCTCCTTAAAATAGTAAGAAAAAGTAAAGAAAATGTAATCAAATGAAGTCCTCAGGTTTAATAGGTATTTGGTAAATGCTGTAAGACTATACTTATGTTTAACTTAGTTTTGGAAAAACAATAGTAAATCAAAAACATGCTAAAAGAAGCCAGTAAGTCATGTAGACAACAGCTGTCTGCATAAACAGAAGACAAAGAGGATTTTCTAGATTATACCCAGCAAATGCTTTGGTTTGTTTACTGTTCTCTCTATGCACTGTCTATCCTACAACGTGGCACTGTGAGAAATATCTACTACTGTCCTCTTCTGTGTTATTTTAAGAACTGCAGATAAAATGGCTTTAATACTTAAAATAGTCTGTGTTTCCTTTGCAACTTTTAAATCCAGAATAACATTTACAAATATTTTTTATTTGAAGCTGCATTAATTCCACTCTTCCTCTCCTTCAGCTGTGTGAAGAATGGAAGCATCTGACCGATGACAGTTCTGCAGGGTTCTGCTCCATTAGCAAGACTGTAAATTTTGCTGAGTTTACACAAAAAGTATTTCCCAAATTTGATAAATACATTAAAAGAAGAAAGAGAGTATCTCCGCAGTGTTATCCACTCTCAAGGTCATGAGACTCATCTAAAGATTAGGCTGTAACAAAGAATGAGCAACAGTAGAAAACTCCATAGGCACTGTTACTCCTCAAGACAAGAGGAAGAAGATGCGCTCAGTTCTCACCAGATCATATGTCTGCCCAGGGACTTTAGTGACCATTACATGAGGCAAGAACTGGACACTAAGTGTGATTCCACATTAAAGCGTATGATCTTCAGATGAAAGGAAAACAGCCACAATTTTTAAAAGGCCTATCTTTGTATCCACAATCAGGTCTCTCTTTGGAAAATATAGCAATAAAGTTAATAAAACCAGCAGAACAGCAAGGCTCAATGATTTAACATTTGTTAAGCAGTTTGAAGAGTTAAAATTGTATCTGTTTTATACTACTCTTAAAAACATACCAGGTTGATTCCTCAAAATAAATACTGTGCAGTTTTATGGTCAGGGAGTTACTAAGCCATGAATTATCATTATGGGGGCAAAAAAGCTGCAGTGACATGATCATTATTGTTGAAAGAGATCTAAAAGCTTAGGTGGAAGGAGGAGCTTCTTAAACAGTTGCTGATTGCTACAAAATGACAGACAAATTCCACTATCATTTACACTAGAAATTAAAGACACACAGAGGTGGTTGGTTATTTTTGTTTTGTTTTTTTTTTTTTTTAAAGCCATCACAGTCCTGTCAGAATTTTAACCAAAATAAAAGAAAAAATTACAGCTAGATTAGAGAATGAATCAAACTTCTGTTGAAAACAGAAATTCTGTTTTAAATTAAAATAAAAAGCAAGAGAAAAAGATGAGGAAGCCAAGAAAAGTTGAAATTGCTGCCAAAACCAAAAAGAAACTAAACAAAAATGAAGGAAAATTCAATTTATTATACAAGGCACAACGGGCACTTCAGTTAGTAATTTTTCACCATAGAACTACAGATTTCCCTGTAGATCTACTAGAACTACAGTGCAAGAAGCACTATCGGAAAAGGCAGAAATTCACAGATCAACCTCTTTTAAATGTGCTAAATCAACACAGAAGAACATAAGTAGAATCATTTCCTGGAATTTTTAATTTATCACCTTTCTTGCAATGTAAAATAAAGTTATATTTTGCCAAAATTCAGCCATGTCTGTTTTCTTTCTGTCCTCATCCCACACCTGTAGATCAGTTTCTCGTAATCCCACAAAGCAATAAAGACAAGGGGAAACAAAACCTCTTAGTGAGTATATATTTTGAAATTATACAAGAGTTTTCTAGTTTTCTATTTCCTTCTAGTAAACCTGTGTATCATACATCCTGAAGGGAAATACAGTTGTTAATTAAGATTAACAGCTGTTAATTTTGTCTAAGATTAAAATCAAGACG
The DNA here is from genome assembly GCA_002844005.1 of Limosa lapponica baueri. NCBI lineage: Eukaryota > Metazoa > Chordata > Aves > Charadriiformes > Scolopacidae > Limosa > Limosa lapponica. The sequence continues at coordinate 255,344 of KZ505764.1, read as the reverse complement.
CTTTGAAAGGAATTGTTCCAACCCTTTTAATGGTGCTCACCAGTACTGCACCCCAATTTAATGCAGGGCAAAGGAGTACTGTGCCCACTGCACAGCACCTCCAAAAATATCAGTATCTTACTGAGTTACTGAGAAATACCGTTACTTACTGAGTTAGCCACAATACTTCTGCAGAAAGCCTGTTCTTCAAGTTATGCTTATCATCAATAGGGTCCAAACCTACTACTTACTGTAGAAACACTGACAAAAATCACAGCTAGATATGTTGTTGAAAAAATGAACCTTTTTTTATGACTACTGTAACTTAAATTAATCATGTATGCTTTAAAGAGGAGAAGACTGCCACCCAGCAGCAAACACATTTTTACTCCCATTTTGCTTCTCCAGAAATTCTTTCAAGTGCTTTGATAACCATCATTACATTTCATGTTCTCTTGTGTTTTCCAGAGAAAAAACCCAACCAAACCCATACAACAGAAAGCAGCCTGGAAAGGTGTTACTAATAGTGACTATGAAATAGCTTAACTTGGTGATAGGCACTTAGTGATCTTACCGCACTCATACCCTTCAGGTGGGACACAAGTGACGCTCAGATGCCAGCATTCCCATTATGAAGCCATTCAGGCAGGCAAGGGAAAAAGTAAAGTGCAGAGAGCCCTGCCTTGACTCCTGTCTCCCACCATGACTCACGCACTTCTTGCTGCAAGAAGTGCCTTCTTTCACTTGCCATTCACAACTCCAAACACTCTCTCAGTTTACATGTCCATGTGTTCTCTTCAAAACAGCCCCACAGGCCTGACCTTCATCTCTAAACGATTTGGAAAAAGTTCTTCCTCTTTACCCAATATCATGCCCTAAGAGCATCTGTACATGATACAAACCAGCCAGGTCCACTACTCTCTCCTGTGTAAAGCGATACGAAGGTACATCAAGGCTGTACTGGGACCCAAGACAAAGCTTCTTAAATGAATGAAAGCACAAGTTCTGCTACTGATTTGTACCAGACAAATATCTAGAAGAACATTTTAAATAGTCTATTATAGGATAAATTCTCATCTCAGCTGTATTAAAATGGATGGGAGTAGAATTTGCCTAAATTAAAAAAGCTGCTGAAGGATACCACAGTTACATTTCATGTAATTGTACAGAAGTATTTTCTACGGGTTCTTCTGTTCCACTGTAAAAGAGAGCAGAATCAGACCTGGATCCTGCAGTCTGTGCACTGAAGGACTGCATTTAGCAGATATCTCATATACATATAATCCCAGACAGGTGGTTACTAATCCTAGCTGTTCTAAATAGAAACAGAATTATCCAGCAGTATTAGCAAAATGACTAAAAAAACTGGGTAACGAAAACCGACTTTCACCAAATTTGTGGAATACCTTTAATAATAGAGAACTAGAGATTTTAATATTATATTATTTATTACCATTACTTCTAGCAGAGACTATTAGGTTAGATAGCAGAAGAATATACTCTGATAAAACACCAGAGAATTGTGAGACATTCAAATTTGAATTTACATATTGCTTTTAGGAATTGTTATGAATGATAACAGGTTTCATTAATCCTGAGGTTATGTTCAAAATGAAACACAGGGTTTTCTTCATTTGCTCCACCTGCCCAGCAGGTGTTTGAAATCTGCAGGGCTTGCAAGTTAATTACCGATGAGTCACGAGGGTGGGATGGTCTAATTAAACTCTATTTGAAAAAGAAAAGAATGGACAAATCATTTCATAAAAACAGTTCAAATATTAGCTGCAGAGTAGTAGCGAAGGAATAAATTCTAGAAGCAGCCAGCTCTGAAAAGAAGACTTGAGAGGAGCTGATGTTACCCAGGAATAGCTGGTTTTCAATAGAACCAAAGATTTGCTATGCCCACAGTGGAAGTAATTTTCTCTAACAGCTAATGAAGATTCTTAACAGTTTGTTTCCAATTAATCTTTACTCCTGGAGAAAAGTTGCTCTTTAATATTTTGAGGCTTAAACACAGTTGGCATAGATTGACAAAAATCAGTAAAGGCTCCAAGAATTCTGTAAACAAATCCTAGCTCATGGCAATGCCAGAGAATTAAATGTTTCACCTGGAAAATGGAATCCAGGATATTTTAATCCAAAGTTTTGTTTTACTTGAGTTGTTTTCTAAGTGCAATCTCTGAAAAAGGAATAATTATGAGAGAAATTGAAGCCAATTAGAAAGTGGGAGGTAATTTCCCCAGCAGAAGCTTATTGTGTTCGTTCTAATCATCATCTCCAAACCCGAGCCAGAAAAGTTTCCTAAAGAAGCCCCACATAGTGTTTCTTTGTGTCGCTGAGGAAGAGTGATTTGGGAAGCCTGCTGAGGAGGCATGGTTTTCTCCATGAGCAGAACTACAATTTGGCTGAGAACATTGTAATGAATCTGCTTCTCTTTCCACCTGACTTTAAAACGCACACATGGAATCCACTTCTCCATACTGTTAACTCAGACTGTCTCAGTGTGATCTTGAGATCAGAAGTTATGTCAAGGTTGCTTCTCTGCTCCATACTGATGTTTAGTCAATGGTCATTGTCTGAAAGATGTCAGCAGGTGTACAAAGGAGTTGGAGATTTAACTCCAGGGTCGCTTTTGCATTTTAAGTTAATTTACCGGAAAAAAAAAGTCTCCTTTTCAGGAGCTTAACGCTCCCAGATAGCAAGTTTTTGTTATGCTACCCAGGGCCAGTAAGCTTGCCAATGCTTACCCAAACACTGCTGAAAAGAAGTGGAAACCCATACCAAGAAAACTCCTATACTATCATCCATCCTAGTTTCAGAATAGTGGCCTGCTAAAAGGTTCAGTGAAGGAGTGCTGCTGACTGTTATTGGTGTCTCTGCAGCCATACCGATGCCAATGCAGGAGTTTAAAAATACAAGCAAGGAAATACTGGTGAGACCTTTTTCACCTCATAAAATTTACACAAGAGTAGGTTAATCAGAATCAGAAAACTGAGCACCATTTCGTACGGTTTCTTCTCCAGGGAATGTTGCTATAGAAGGTTCTGTCCCTCCCTGACACGCATTTGCTCTGACAACGCTTTCTTAAGTACTTTTCTGCCAAAGACCTAGAAAGTTGTGGAGAACCAGATGTCTGCTTTTCTATTGTCACTTCTTTGGCTTCATCTACCACCAGATTCTACAGTTCCCCCGTGCTCTCAGAAATGGAATTGCAGATATCAGATTTCCACTTATTTAGGTTGTCAGCTCCATCTACAGACAGTGGAAGCTTTGCACTGTTATTTTCCCATATATTCTCCAGTCTAATTTTACATGTTTTTCATAAGCAAAGCTTCCTATTTGTGTTGATGATGCATTCTTGGTATTTTTTTGTCTGCTCCTCCTGACATCTCTACTTCCCCACTTTGGCCTGCTTTCGAACTGCTGCAGAGCGTAACAACCTATGGGCACAAGGAGCGTGCAATGCTGCCTGACACTGGGCAAGATACTTAGATACCAAAACACATCCACCTCAAAAAAAGTGCCTAGCCTTCAATGCAAAGAGCTATTCCCAAGATATCCTGTTGCCTCAGACCAGAATAAAAAGGAGAAAATGCTGAAACTTAAGAGCCAAACTGTCCACAACTGCAAGCACGTCCTTTGGCCTCCTGTGGAGGATGATGGTTGCACTGGAACTTAAATTAGGGGTAATTTTCTCCTGTTGCTGCTCAAAGTATCCTTCAACCATGGTAAAGGAAGAAGAGGATTTAATTTTCTACCTAAAATAATTCCTTAATTATCTTTGTACAACTGAGCACTTGCAGAAAAGCCAGAACATTCTCCCTATGGATCTCATTTTCCCATTGTAAAACAGGGACAGCACTGCTTCCCCTGCCTTGCAGGAGTATTAAAATAAAGCTACACTTCTGAGCTCCTCAGTACCAGCCATCACTGAAATGCCTATAAAAACAATAAAAATCCTCTTTCCTCTCATTAGCAAAGACATTAAGAGCAGCCATTTTTCACAAACTCTTCTGTATCAGCAGATAGTTTGCATCACCAACAATCTTCAATTACTCTCCCTGTCCCACAAGAAGTTAAAACTGAAGATGTCACTTCCACTGTTTCCAAGCCACCTGCCTCTAACTCTCGCTGTATTACAAGCAGCAGATGTTTACTACAGTTCCATTTCCTTAACTAGTAACAGCGGATTTGTTTTGTGTGTAAGGGGATTAACTAGATTTTCAAACCCCTTTGGAGTTTGGATTTTAATATTTCAGTAGAACCATCTTCCCCACAAGGAGTCACGTGGACTCAGATATTCGTTGTTTTACAGCCTGTTAACAATTTAGTTCTACGAACAACAAATGTTAAATTCTTACCAAGAGGGTATCCATTCCCAACTGACCTAATCATAGTGTATAAAGAAGCAAAAATGCTAATTTTCAAGTTAGAATATATGGCACTCCAAAAATTTTGTTCAGGCAAAATCCCTTCTTTAAATTATACCTTTTAGCCCTAACAAAATGTGTGCTGCTTTGCTTAATTATACAGCCTGCTTTATCCCTCTCTTTTCCCATTCCCCCTTTTTGTTTTTTCTTGCTCAGAGGTACGCAAACCATCTGTGCAGCTAACATGGTCTAATAACTGCCTGCAAATCTGTTTCCCTGAAAGTGACATTACTGAAGCTGGAAGGCCAAATAGTACCAGCTGCTCGCAGGAGTGCAGCCTTCCACATCCCAAGGTCTCTTCCATTTGCTCGCTCCCTAGCCTTCTACACAGGCAACACATGAAAATACCTTAAGACTCCATGGGTTCCACACTTCTGCTTGGGTCAAACATGCCCGCACATTTTTTGATTTTTATAATATCAGAATATAGTACTTGAGTTTACATGCCAGTATTTCCAATAGTTACCTGAGTTTCATATCTCTCATTTCTTTGAGAGACGACGTCCAGTAGATATCCGATCCATACTGAGAGAACTTCTGAAGAACAGTTTTTTCCACTGATTTTAATAAAATCTATTTTAAATAGAAATATTAGCACTTATTCTCAACATACTGCCCAGTATATATATTTTCCCTATATGCCGCACTTTGTTAATATCTGATATTTTTTTAAAACTATTTTTCTTTCTTGACAAAGGAAAGGGAAAAATTGTCATATGAAAAAGGCTAATAAAAGTGTTATGACTTGTTTTTATAATCTGAGACCATTAAAAACTTTTCTGAACTTTTACTGAAAAGATACTTAAATTTTATTCTCATGACACCTATATAATATAGAAACATATGCTTATTGTTTTTTTAATAAGATTTGTGTGATCGGGATAATTAAAGAAGCTCCAGGGGATTTATATTCTCCGTCTATGAAGAGGAAGATTCCAGGGTCAAAAGAATACAACCTTGGCCCACAAAAAAACGCAAAGCATGTTTATACAGCCACTGTCTTCCTTTAAATTTTTACACTGTTTTCTCTTAGATTATATTCTGGAAATCTGGTTTAGAGATTTACATGAAATACTTCATGTTACCTTTTAAATTAGTAAATGTAGAAATAATATACCTAAAGTGACATGTTACTTATACAGCCATGCCACCAGCCAGAACATCTCTTTAGTAAACGAGACTACTTTTACTACAAGAGAAACACTGATGTAATCTTACTTTGAACTCTACTGGTGTAAAGAAGACTTGCAGCTTTACAACTAAGTACAAGCATCGCAACTGGAGCACAGATGTACTTTTGACCAAAGCTAAAACCCCTCTCATAAAAAGAGCCCTTTTTCCCATGTCTTCAGTGGCGGAGGGGGAGAGGAGTAGGGAGATAATCTAATTTAAATACACTCAATAGACACCAAGGAGCTTCTTATTAACAGTATTTTCTTCTGGTAGCACTCACACCCTAATGCTCACAGCTTCCAACCTTTAAGAAACGCCATGTTCTATAAAACACGATAGTAACTTCTTTTGAACTTGCATTTCCTATTAATAACATTAATCTCATCTTAACCTTAAGTACTTGGATATCTCCTAATACATCTCTTACAATATATTGCTGCCAGTGTAGGGAATGGTAGAAGCAGAGGAGAGGTAAGAGCAAGAAGAGAAAGCGCTTTCATTACATTCCCTCCCATACACTAACCAGCAAAGCAGAGCTACTGCATGGAAAGTAGTAAATTATGCAGGGAAAAAAGTAAATATAAATCTGTTTTCTCTTGGAGTAAAAGTACACTCTACATGCCACAGTGGTGTTCCTTTTTGAGTTTTCAGCAATGATTACTCAGATCCTCCTACTGGGGACCAACTCAGCGCTTGCTAATTTTTAATTTAAATAAGTACTAATTTCCAAAGCACACCTTTTAGGGAAAGAGTCCTTAATGGAGAATATAAAACATAGAGGGATATTGGAACAGGAATTCCTACATTGTTTTACCATTTAAGGAAAAAGAGTTATTCTTTCGTGACTATCAGTTGAATGAACAGCTTTACATACAGTATATTCAGAGTACAAGGCTTAAAATAAGATACAATATATCTTCCCAATTGGTAATAAGACATACTGACAGAAGAAAATAGTGCTGGAAACTATGGTATAACCCAAAACTGACTGATGGATGATCATGTCTTCCCGATGCTTAACTGGATTTCCAAGGTCTATCTTTTGACATGATCGGCTGCTTATCTTCTAGTCTTACTTGACAAATAAAATTAAGTAGTTTGGATTTATGCTTCTTCACAGAACTTCCATTTATAAACACAGAATTCATATTTCTTATTTAATATTTCCCATTAGAAAAGAACAGGAGAACGAGGAATGAGATTTTGTCGTATTTGCCATATAATTCTATTTGATGTCATTCCTCTTTCAGTGATGTCTATCTGAATAATTTAATAGTTCATTATCATATTACAGCCACTGAATCTCAAATAGCTGGTAACGATCATATTTCAGAACCTGTTAGCATCCACTTGCTACACTCCTGTTCTTCCCACCTTCCATCTGAGCCACTTCCAGCTGGTCGGGGGGGGTGGAGGGGAGGAAGTATTAATAGTATTACAATAGCAGGGAAGAAAACTTGCATCATATTGTGCAACATCCCAAACGTTCAGGTAGATGTTTCTAACCATCCTAAATCGGTTTCTGTGCAGCTTTTAGTGATACTTTACATTAGACTCCATGTGCATTATTTAAAAACAACCATATAGGTTAAGTTGTTGGGGCTTTTTTTCTTTTCATCTTTTCAAATATTTAAGAGTGCCTTTCCCTGTAAGGGAATTAGCTCTATATCTGGATCTAAAATCATTAGTATTTCTTTTATCTCAGATGCTGCCCAACCATACTCTACTTATTAAATAAAAGCAGTCCCTATCCAAAGTCAAGTGTATAAGCACAGTTAATCGAGCATGAAAAGACACATGGATTCCTTAGCCAGGCAACCAAGCTGGATTTTCTGCCCCCCATCTCATTTTTTTGCCTCTTCTTTCTCAGAGTAGCTTCCATACAAGTCACTGTAATAAGCTGAACTCTCTCTCCTATGCTACTTTGTGGAAAACTAGCTCCAGAGGACTGAAGGCCCCACAAGGACATCTGCAATTTCATTGTAATGCCTGCTGACTCTCCGTAATAAATCCAAGCAAACTGAGGATTCCTTCCAAGGTCAGGGAGGCCAGTCTGCATTATTATTAAAGATTAATGCATATTTACACGAAGTAATATCTATGAATTTATTCCCTCAGATCAAGAAAGCTAATGACTCTGTAGCTGATAAAAAAAACCCACAACTGTCCACAATTTCTCTGTCATCACAAAGGCCAACCTGACCCCAGTCTTCATCTTAACAGCAAAACCGAAATTGTGTGTCAGGGCCTGGTGGATCTCCAGTTTCCATTCAAACAAATATTCTTTGATACTCAAACTTACCCTTATCCTGGCTTATTTTATACTCAGTATTTAATGCAAAATTGACTTTGGTATGTTTCCTTATTGCAGTCCTAGAATAAATTTTTTTGTTAAATACTATTTCATAGAATCATAGAATATCTTGAGCTGGAAGGGATCTGTAAGAATCATGAAGTCCGACCCCCTGCCCCTCGCAGGTCTATCTAAAATTAAAACATTTGACTAAGGACATCATGCAGATGCTCCTTGAACAGGGTTGGTGCTGTGACCACTTTTCCCGGGGAGCATGTTCCGGTGACCAACAATACCTATGCTTACTTTATAGAAAGTGACTTTGCAAAAATGCAATTTGTAATTCTACATATATCTGAATCTGTAATATGGAGAAAAATGTAACTATCAGGTTGTCTTTACTACATCTTACAGACTACTGTGACCTACAACCTTGCTGAATGTCAGTTTCTTGGTCATGTGTTTCAACACTGAAATGTAGCTACTTACAAATGTGTGAAAAAAGGGGGCATCAGGTAGAAAGGCATAAGAGAGCTTGTTCTAAGCAAATAAACTACTGTAATCAAAGACATTGGGGAAAAAAAAACCTCAGGTGAGAGCCACAAGAAAATATTTGTTTTCATTACTAAAAAAAAAATTCTCCATTTTAAACCTATATATATTGCAGGGCTATTATATACCAATTAAAATACATAATAATTTATGCTTCAATTATTAAGATATCATAATCCATTATGCTATTCTAGTATTTAAGAAAGTTTTGTTACCTATATTTAAAAAATGTAATTTGGAATAGTAAAGGGTAGGTATAACTAAAATGTTCTTACAACGTCTACAATGAAAACATTTTTCTGATAAGTTAAAATTCACTGAAGCAAATATATTCATGCAAGTTTTTAGTTTATACATAGATGGGATTAATTATTTGGATGAAAAATCAAAAACTTTTAGAAAGTTCATTACTCTTTTTGTGAAATTAAATACCAGATTGTTCTCGTAATAAATGGAAGCCTTCATGAAAAGCCAATGAGAAACTATTGAATGAGAATTTAGATTAGGTTTGAGAATTTTGTCTTCAAGTTAAGAAAGCCATTTGCATTCCTAACAGCCACCAGCGCTATCAAGCTCATTACTTAACGAGGGCAATCTAGCCAGTAAAACCAACTGGTAACTCAGAAGAAAGAGCTTTTAAGTCAAGAATGCTCTCTGGTGACACACTACTGATGATAATTTTATGTCAATGGCTACAAGAGACACAAAAATGCAAAAGCCAGAAATTTTATCTGCAAGGTCGGACTATCAGATGTAGTGAGAACTCCCCAAAATACAAAGGAAGAGATTACTTGATTTTAGTAGGTTTTGAGAGCAATTATCTACTCTGTATCTTGCAAAATTTAGTGATCTATAAAAAAAAGTATTAAAAGCATTTTCCATGGGTTTGATGATGCTATTTATGCCTCTTTCTAAGAGCCCATAAAGCAACTTGTGAAACTATGGTCTCCCATACTGAGCAACTTGGTGATGATGCTGACGCGTCAGTTTACTAATTAGCACATACTCTGCAATGGCAATTATGCTTTGCTTCTTTTTAAATGTCTTTGTACAATGGAAATATCTCTATAGCTCTGTGATGTTCTTGTTATGCAGTTAAAGCCTTTATCATATTTATTAACTAATCCACAGACGATCTTCCACAATAGTCTTTCCAAAGACTATTATTGTTAATTTATATTACTTAAGCCCAACTCTGCCTTGAAAATTTTACTTGACAGACATTACATTTGGAAAGTTGATACATATTGGGGTAAAGTTTCATACCGTTTTAAAGATTTGACATGGTATTAAGTAAGCAAACCTCCTTTAAACAACATGTTGGTACTTTCCTGTAGAATTTAAAACAGAAAAGCTGGTTTTATTGTCCTTTAGACATTTCAGTGAAAAGTTTTCCCTTTTTCTCTCCAGCTCTGAATACGTTAGCAAGATGCCTACTCTTCTACACGCACTACACAACCATCATCTCACCGTTCTCCCAGCTACTCTTCAGTTTACAGATGTACTTCACAGTCACAATATTTGTTTATAAATTTCCTTATCCTCTCACGTGAACTTCTTTCCTCCACCTGAAGCTTATCTCTTCAAAAATACTCCTCTCTGCAATAGTCTCCTCTAGTGCACATACCACCAGTTAGGCTGGCTTTGTCATGGTTCTTTGACTCTCTTGTCGGGTTTCCCATCTTCTTCGGAATGATGCCTGTTCTCCCCTCAAGGTATCAGGACCTTATTTTGGTACCTGTACTTGCTTTGTACACCATCCAAAAACATAGTGGCTATAATATATCTGGAAAGGGTCAGAGGAGATTTCCAGTGGCACAAAAACAACGCAGGAAGATGATAAATCCTCTGACTCCAGCACAAAGGGACCCTCAGACTACTCCAGTTTAAAGAAATCATTTTAGAGCAGAGAGAAACACAGACTCAAGTGTGTAAATTAAGGAAGAGAGACATATTGACTTCTCTTTCCCTTAGGCTCTGTCTTCTGGAGCTACTGTATCCCCTAAAGGAACCACCAGAGAAAACAGCTCTGGGGTTTTTTCAGCTCTTGTGCAGATTCCTGCCATCTGCAGCTCCTCCATCAACAAGAGTGCCTTAATATCCACTGTACCATGTGGACAAGGGCAGGTGCAATATGATACCAGTATACCAGTTCTGTCCAACTTGCCAGAACATCTTGTCTTCACACACGGACAGAACTTTCATGGTACTATTCTGAAAACTTAGTGCAGCTTGTTAAAATACTCTGCCAAATGCCACAGGACATGCTGAACAAGAGGCAGTACTGAATAAATAGTGTTAAAAGCATTCAGATGTCTTTTATAGGATCAGCTATCAATTGTGCTTACTTGCAAAAAGTTTTTTAATTTATTACTTCTACTGATTAAGAAAATGAGAAATTATTCATATTATATCTGCTTAAATTTTTGCAGAGCCATCACGCTTCCTAGCAAATAAAACCTGTAAAAAATAGCTTTCGAGAAGGCACTGGCCAACTGGAAAAGACTGACAACCTGAGAAAAAGTGACAGCAGAATGAAGTTACCTTCCACAAGATACATCCAGCTTGTGAAGCTGTGCCACAAATGCACATCCATTTGGCAGGAGGGTAGAAGCAACAGCTGATACAGACAGATAACCTATTAACTCTTCCAAAGCATCTTGAAGGTCAACCAAATACCACAGTGATTTTGAGATGTTTTGATAGGTAGGCAACCCTCCTGCAGGGAGCAACAGCAGTGACCACAGCAGCATGAGTTCTTGACACAAGCATTTAACAAGAAACCCTGTTTTCAGAGGAGAACACTAACTGACACGAGTACAGTTTGGGTAAGTCATATTTGCTGGGTTGGATTCAGTTTTGATCCTTTCAACCCACAATCCATCATTAATAATAAATACAAGTTTAGTGCTGTACCAAAACATTTCCACTTCCACACAAAAAGCTGAATTCACTCATTAACTGTAGTGTTTTAAAATGCTCATTGTTCAGTGACTTGATTAGGAATGTATTTTGGCAAATGCTCTAAGGAATAATACATTCCAATGCTCTCTTATAATCTCAAGTATCAGGACAGACATTCTTAGTTTCCCTTCATCAAACATACATGCTAGCTACCTCTACTCAGCTCAGCCGTACTTGTGCTCCTAATGACACCCACTGGGAGCTGGAAACACACAGCCTCATCCAGTATTCCCTACAGCAAAACAGACAAAGACGTTGATTTTCCAGTTCAAGCAATAGCAGCAGGTTGCCTCAGTTTCCTGCCCAGCTTCATCTTCAGCAAAACGTTTGCATCTTTACAGCTATTAACCTCATCACCCCATGACATTAAATATCGCTTTATTTTTCCTTTTTAATAGAAAGCTCTGCATTTCTCTAATACTTAGCTTGTTGTTCTTCAGTAGTAAAATATCTATCGGGTGGTCAGGTAAAGAAAAGAGTCCTTCTGTTCAAGATCTATTTTCTAAAACTACAGATCTGTTTGGCACGTGACTCACATATTGTAAGTGATCAAAACACAGAAATGTCTTCAGCCTCAAGCAGTGGACAAAGCCTTCCAAAAATGAAGCCTGCAGTTGCTGCTGAACTGACTAATAATTAGCACATGGTATTGGCATTGACAAGGCAGTAAATTTAAACCCTTTAAATAAACAATGTCTTTAATATGGACTAGAAGAGGGATTTTTCTAATTTAGCTTTTCTTGCTCCTGATATTTATGTTGAAAAACTAACCTGGGACCAGAAATAAAGAAGAAACACTGAAAGAGTAAATGAGATACAGCAACCGAAATGAAAGAGCCTCAAGCATAATGCAGCTGTACCTACCTAACAGCTCTCTTCTCAATCTGTTGGACTCTGCAAGGCTGTCAAATCAAAATTTAGCATCTTCTAAGAAAAATCCAAGAGCTCCCTTCATATCTGGAAATCCAATTTTTAGCTGAGCCAATATGCATATTTATACATTTTTTCTAAATGTCAGGTTTGTTTAAAGTATTGTCATCTGCAGTTTGCAGAAGATCAAATGGAATAACAAAAAACTCAAGAAAGATTACCATCAGCTGAGAGAGTTTACAAAACGGAAAGTGAGTTGTGAGCAGAGGAGGTTATAAATTATACAGTGTTTTTTTTATTTCACACCCCAAAGAATAACCTTAATGAGATTCCTTGCCTGCCAGGAACAGAAACTCTGGCTCTGCTTCTTGACAGCCGCAGATGGTAATGGACAGCCTCATCTCAGCAAGCCTTTCTCCAAATGCATTCCCCTAATATTGACCATCACCCAGCCATGGCATCTGCCAGCTCCATCCTATCCCAAATTCCCCCACCTAAACCAGCAAAACCTGAGCTAGGTCCTAGACCACTGAAAATCTATATTAGGTCAGCCTCATGGAGACGGCACAGCAGTGTTC
>KZ505764.1:215885-226332 GCA_002844005.1 Limosa lapponica baueri | reverse complement strand
ATTCTATGATTCTATTCTAAGTTGTTCAGGAAATTTGCCCAGGTTCCATTCACTGAAAACATCAGGGATTTGAGTCATAGCATAAATAGTCCAACAGTTTTGCATTTCCTATTAAACAGCAATACATTTTTACACCATCCAAAACAAGAATAACAGAGTACTTATTCTCATCAAAATGGAGTATGTCCTTAAAAACGATGACTTTGCTTTTATTCATTTTAATATGAACTTTAAAATAGTTTAATTAAATAGTGACCTACATTATCATACTTTCGAATTTACTTTTTTCTCAGTATTTCTCAAACATAGCCTGAAGAGTATGCTTGTTAAATTTGTGGGTTAAATCCCATTGATAAATCACATTTAAAAAGGAGTGCTAAATTATTTTGCAAAATCAGAGATGCTGTTATCTATAGGACAATTAATTCAATTTCCCAAGAAGCATGTTCCCTGGCTAAATTCAAGGGCATTTATGGGATGTCAGACACCATCCTGATCTATCCCCTAAATCACAATTAAATAAAATAACTAAGATCCAAGGAAAAAAACATTCTCTCCCTGTTTAATAGCTTGACGGTATTAGCGGCACTGCAGCTGTTACAGAACCAGTAGCATGTTTCATCTTTCAGAATCTCTGTGTACTTTTAGTGCAAGAGTGAGGGAGATGATGTCAGGAGCTACACAGCTTGGGGGGGGTTAAACTGCAGTTGCTTTGCAAGGTGAGTGGGTAACATTTCCTACATGCGCTATTTTGTTACTGGGCACATCATCAGTTACTTTCACTTCACCTCTCAACAGACTAAGGAGAGGCCAAAAGCCAGACACATAAGTTGCTGGTGCTATACTTCAGCCAAAGACAGTTGACGACATAGAGCTCTCTCACTTTACATAAGGGCTTTTAAAAAAAAAAAAAAAAAACAAAAACAAAAAACACAAAAACAAACAAACAAAAACACCCTAAAACCAAAAAACCAACCAACCAAAAAAACACACAAAACCCCCAAAAAACCAAAACCAAGCAGAGAAGAATAAAACCTCCAAACAATCAAAAGCTACTTATAGCTTTCATTTTGGAAAATACAAAGTTTTCACAGGAGACAGATTTGTGCCACTTTCTCTACTTAGTATTTTCTTTCTCAGGAGCAGTAATACACTATACAAATATTACAGAATTAATTCCACCAGAAACTCTAAGCCTCCTGCTTCCAGCAAGGTTGGTTATAAAAAGGTATTTATGCTTGCTTGGAAAGCAGTCAGACACAGCAGAAACGGGCTTTTAAGTCTACAGAGATTTCACAACCATGCCCACAGTTTGGTGCTCTCTTTACAACGCAGCATTCCAAATCCACCACCAGTATAAATGCCCCTAAACTGAAAACTCCTTCTTCTTACATTTCTGCTGTTAAGAGAATGATTTAACCTCTGTAATAATACCTTCACTTAGCTTTGAAAGATCATTAATGAAGGCAGTTAGTGTAACACCAGCCTCAGAAATACCATTAAAGCATATCTATTCATTTATTCATGCGTAAGGTTGACACTGCAACTCTTATTACTATAGTGTGCTGGTTTGCTAGTCAAAATTTTTAGAAGTGTTTAAAAACTTACTTGCTTAACAGCTGCCTACAGAAAGAGTCCACAATCATTTTTATTCACTTCTCATTACAGTCCAAAGTTTTAACTACATAGTATCATTTTGTGCTCTTTTTTAACTGTCTAAGATAGGTTCCCATTCTGAAATACCATATCTTAGCTTATTTTCTATTTCTGGGAAGTATATTTTAAATAACTTATTCACTACCAGTGCCAACATGCTGACACACCACAATATTTTTGCATGAAAAACAGTACTTTATCCCTTGTGTTTATGCAATTAAGCATGGTTTTTTGTTAAGCAGTTTCTGTTCTTTCCTATTTCTCACACAAATCTATTATAAAAGTTAGCCAGCACAGCAATTCTATTTTAGTTGTTGCTACTCAAATAAAGACCACCAGACTAAGCAATGCCAGGCTCCAAGCAGCTGAAGAATAGCTAACACTAGCAGTGCAGACCGAATGCCTTGTAGACTGAATCATACATTGCTTTTTAAAAACTTTAAATGCGTAAACATGGCCACACTTTAACTATCCCCACTCCGGTTAAATATAACTCCAAATTATCTCTGTAAATGCTTCTTGCATCCATTTATGCTTCCTGAACCCACAAAGACACCAAGCTACACTTGGAGTAAGCTGGACTGCTTGAAGACTGTTACCAGGTGACCATCAGAGATCAGTTTGCTTTGAAATGATCACTGGGAGTAAGGCATCTGAGCCACAACTTCAAAGTCAGCTGAGTTCATCTCCCAGTTATCCCAGGGTGTTGTGTGTCATGGCTGACTTTCTGATAGGGATTCAGCTATGCTTCTTCCCTTAATCCTGAGCCACTGTAATCACGCATTACTGAGATGGAGTGCCTAATTAGTTCTGGAAATGGTACAGAACTCCAGGAAGAGTAGGTTGGCTTGCAATGCCCAAGATGGAGCTCATCAGAAATCGGCATTTTCTGAATATAAGCTAGCTCACTGCACTAAGGAACTCAAAAACAGTCTGTGGAAATTAATGGTCTGACACCCTTAAGCTGTTTTCAGATTCACAACAGCTGTTCCGTAACAGCTGAATTGCTACCCTGGAATCGCTCGAGTGCAAGTGACCTCAATATTCCCCCATCCCACATGAATTTTGTAGGAATTTGAATCTTACTGGCAAACAGGACAGCAAGGCTCTGCAACTGCCTGCCTGCTGGAAACAGGAGCCTCATTTGTCCCCTTCTTCAACCGCTTGGAGAAATACAGGTATTTGCTTTGGAAGATGAACAGTCCCATAGAAGTCATCAACACAGCTCACATGCTCAGTGTCTACCTTTTTTGTGTTTTGTTTTTTCCTTTTTTCTCACAAAAGTGACAGAACCACATCTGGAGAAAAAAGTCTGAAGCTGAAATGGAACAAACAGTTGCTTGTTATTGCAAAAATACCAACAGCAAGTTTGTCTACTCAACCAACTCTAAGTTGCATATGGGTTCTGGACTGATATAAACGGCACATGGGAAATAGCTGTCATTTGTTAATGACTTAAGTCATCACTGTAAACTGACACCGCTCTCACACAAGTTTCAAGACTTTCAATATTATAAACAAAACCTGAAGGAGTTACTGTATCAGACAAGATTTTTGGTCAATCAGCTTCAGCAACAGCAAAGAAACTTATGCTTTGGAAGAAAACCAAGTTTTGCCTGCAATGTACCTAAATCGGGCTCCAGCTGAATCTCCACTCACTACCCTTGGTGCTGACCACAAACAGATCCTAATTCTACTGGGAGCACTCTGCAAATGTATTGGAAAAGGACTATAGTGCAGGAACATACAGTTTTTCTCCAGTTCAGGGACCATCGTCCTTCTGCACACTGTGGATGGGGCAGACTAAACCCAAAATAAGAGGAAAGTAGCCAGTGTAAAATTTATTGATAAGAAGCTAAAAGTGCATTCTAATAAACAGAATTTAAAGCAAAGCTCATCCATGTGTTCTTTTCAGACAAAACTTCCACATCTATTTCAATTCAGCTCTGCAAGCACTGGCTGACACGAACCACCAAGTAAGCATTGCCGAGCTATGAGGGAAACTATGAAGGAAAGTGTCAGTACCCTCACTAACTGTGGAAAAGGAAATATGACTTTCTAAAACACATTTACTTTCTTTTTAAATAAGGAATCGATTGAAACCAGACTTTAAAACAGTTTGAAAGCATTCACTAGCTTTCTCTGAAACAGACTTGGGCAAAATTTATTTTCCCATTTATTAGACCAATCAAGTTTTAAGGACTTACTAGGTACATTAGTTTATGTCTAATCTCCTCCCTCGGCTTGCATAGCTCAAGAGTTCTTTGAGGTCTACCCTCTGGAACACAATCTTCTATACTACTGTAAAATAAGCATGTTAGCAATCAACAGCTTTAATCTGTGACCAATGTAACGTATGATTCTGACTGGCACTGCCCTTTGGTCCTAATAAGATTTCAGCACCCAGTGCACAGGGTAGCACAAGCGGCTACCCTGAGTGGCTGAACTAACCAGCAGGTGTTTCCACTTCATCGGCTTCAGCTGGCCCAGGAAATGGCAAATAACAGCTAGAGCTTTGCCTGTGCTGCACGCACCTACTGCCTCAGGTACTGGGCCCTGGCAGCAATGCTTCCATTTAACAGTGTTGGGAACCCTTATTTGACACAGGCAGTATAGCAAACACCAGGAGAGATCTGGGACACGGATATATTCACAAAAATATTTTGTTCCAGTAGCTTTTTGATTAAGCAATAATGACAAAAACCACCCATCAAATATGAATTAAGGCCTGTTGCAATTAAGAGGATGATATATTTAGATAGCAATTCATAATTTCACTCTTCTAGCTATAACCCAGCCAGATGCGGCTGGCTGTACCTTAACAAAGCTGAATTTGGTAGTTAATCTAAAATAGGGGAAATTAAAATTGGCCAGCAGGGTTGCTTCTGATGATTCCACCTCAATTAGACATAATTATTCCAGATCCTAACACCACAGTCTGAAGATACAGATTTCAACTAAGCGATTCCCAACAGCTCACCAGATTACTTTGCTCTTATGTTTGATGAGGCATGCAAGCTCTATGCACCAACGTTTGGGTGTCTTAAGAGAAGTTTCTCTAGCAATGCGCTGGCTGCGGGAAGCTGGCTTTTACCCACGAATGGCAGATGGCATCATCAAAGCAGCACAGCTGTACTGTAACTAACTCCTACACTGAATGAATTACTGCCTCTGCTAATGGGAGTCACTCTGTCTCAGAAATGAAAACAATGGAATCCAAAAGAAGTGGAAAGGCAACTGGGCAGCAGTGGCGGGGGGGGACTGTTCAGTGCTGCTATATTTTTCTAGCAACAGAAAAACACAACGTCACTGCTAATATAGGATGGGATCCTTGTTCTCCCATGTTATTACTGCAATACCTACCACAATTTTTCTTAACCACTGCCCAAAAGAGGCTCTGATGTTTCCAATACATGACAAAGAAATTTCCACAGACCAGCATCCAAATCCCATTTGTGCATTCCATGGAAGTCAGGTACAAAGCCAACACAGTCATTGTGTCTTGTCTTACTGCAAGATAAAACAGCAATGCCATGCTACCCATGTGCACTATTTTGCACGACCAAAACAGGCAGCCTATTTGATGTAACAGAGAAAATTCTCCCAAGTCATCTATTCCAATGACCAAATGGAAACACATAGGGAAATTTCTGCTTACTTTTGCCTTTAAAATAACAATGATGCTGTTAAGTGTATGAGCTACGCCTGGTTAAAACTGGTACAATACATTTACAAATGAAAGGCTAAAAACAAGTTACTAGTATAACAGAAAGAAATAAAAGCTTTTATTTTACACCACAAAATATATTTAATATATCAGAGAGGCAAAACTGTATCAGTACATTTTCAGAAATTATTAGGTCTGCTCTTTTGGTGGTAAATATGTATTATTTAGCACTGCAAAATATCACCAGTTTATTAAGTGGTTCACAGACCATGAACAGGATGAGCTTCATCGTGGTCATGCCATGATTTTGAAGCCACAGATGACAACTGGAACAAACTGGAAGGAAAACTATTATGCAAATGTCAGCATTTCAAAATGAAAAAGAAACCAAACAAAAGAAAAAAGGCAAAAAGTATTATTTTTGCAGAACATCAGCCAGGAAGCCAGTAGACAACTCTCCTCCTTATTCTGTCCACCAAGAAGATAGCTGGACTATGGAATAAACAGAACCACTAAACTCTCATTTCTTTGCACAGTTGCAGAAGCTGCTTCACAGAAGAGTTTGGAGGGGGGAAAAAAAGAGCTTCTAAAGCAGTGGGAATGAACAGTGAAACTATTTTTACCAGAGAATTCTGATTGACTTGCAGTCTTTTCAAAGGAAGCTGGTCAGTGTGAGAGGCCAGGGGTAGGTAGATAGACAAATACATCAGACGAGTCCAGGCACAGATTCTCAGCACTCTACATTAAGTAAAAAACCCTCAGACCAACAAAGTACAACAGAGAAAAGCAAGAGCTTTCCATAGGTTGTTTACTGCACCTTCTACTGAAGAAAAAAAAAAAAAAAGCTACAGAAGGATTCCATGTATTGCAAATGGGCAAGTCCTGCGTCTCACTGTTCACTTCTATTGCCTAAACATGTCTTATTGTGGGCTTTCCATCCCAAAATAGTTTCATATTTACAAACCTGAACAGATCATATGGAATTCCTTATTCCCAGCAGAAATGATTTTTTTCAGTATTTTATTGACATTAAATCACTTAAGAAATGCATCTCCTCTTTGTCCATGGCCTCTTTAAATTGTGTGCAAAGTATTTACTTTGTTTACATCTGTGTCAGGAAAAAAGGCTGTCCTAAGTTTTTAAGTAGTGTGGTTTTAAACGTGATTGCTGACTGGAGAGAAAACACCATGTTAAGTGGCTCACAGCCTTTGTGATTACATATTTGTTTACATAAAAAGCTATTTTTGCATGGAAGAGGACAGAAGTTGCCCTTTGTCAGGAGTAAGTAGAACTTCTTCAAACTTGGTATACAACTCTGCCTATCATCTGAAATCTGGTTACAGTGACAGTTAACAACCTTGGTATACAATATTGTGACAGATCAAAACTGATCAGAATAGACTGCTGACTTTAAGATTTTTTTTAAAATATGTTCATTCATCCAACTCATTAGATGGAAATATTACTGTTATTACAGGAAATACTGTAAGTTTGCCAAGTAAAAGAAAAGAGGTAACATCCTTCATTAGAAACACAACACACACACCTAAGAACACAGAAATGTTCCATTTTTTCAATGCTATCCTATTCCAAATCTCTCTGTAATGACAGGAGCAAGAAAAAAAGTTCACTAAAAAGAGATCTTATCCTGTGGAAACAACTCTTTCTCCAACTCTCAGACCTGTAGGGGTGGTGGTGTTTGATTTTGCCGTTAATGTATCTGACCTACATCTGAATTTGCAAATTACATCTATTAATTAGCTACTTCAGAATATACTCAGATTATTTTAATACTGCTCTTAGATTACAATTTCACCCGTCAGAATATTTTCAAACACTAACTTGGCGAGAATCTTGAAAATGCATTTTATTCTTGGCACACCTTAAGGATACTGGATGCTAAAACATCTCCATTATGAGTTTACAAAAATTTAAACTTGACATATTGGCTCATAAGAAGATGAACTGCCCTTTCAACTCTGAGAATAATGTACTTTCTCCAAAGTTAAACTATAGTTCATATATTTTTACTAATTGTAATATGTTCTTCATGGACATGAAATACTTTTAAGTAGATTTGTCAAGAAATTAACTGGTTTCTGTTTGAAAATCTCCACAATCGTAATTGTGAAAAGTCTTAATATAAAAAAAAAAAAACTTTAACATGATCAAGAACACCTTTGAATTGAGAATAAGTCTGAAGAACTAACCTTCTCTAGCTTACAAAATACACAAAAATATAAATTCTGTAGAATATGCAATAAGGGAATTATATCTGGAGATTTTTCCCACCAAATTCAACAGAACAGGCACAGAAATATTCATAACAGAGAAAGGGGATAGGAAGAAAACTTTTAGAAAATGGAACAGAAATTGCTCAAGCTCCTCCCTCTCACTTCTCATCTCACAGAAAGGAACTGGGGTTCAGTAAATATATGAAACTATCTATAATAATATGGTTTCACAAACAAACGCAGAGCTACTTTGTCAATGTTGTAAATTACTATAAATTGCTATTACTGCAGCTGGAATCAGAATCTATCCCCTTAATGACAAAGAAGGTAAGCAAGTATTCAGCACTTTTTAGTGCTAAAAAAGGGAGAGGAAGTGCTTCTTGGTTTTGTTCTTCCCAGCTGCCTGGAGCATGGGTTATCCACCAGTCTAGACTGATGGAGGTCACAATTTAGAAACAAATTCTTAGGCAAAGTCAAGGACACCCGTGAAGAACACAGAAGATACAAAGCATCTGCCTTCTTATCAAATCTTTTGTAAACAACAAACATTGATGGTTCTTTCCTTGCAGATACAAGAGACTGCTTCACAGTCTCTTGATGAGATAGAGCAAATCCCCCAAGGCCAAATGCCACACATTCAACTATCTCTGAAATCCTGCAGTCTTTTTTTTTTTCCTCCTTAATTTACAGTACATTTTTATGTGGCTTTCCCCTTCTTTATGTCAAAACACATTAAACTCATTAACTACTTAACAATGTTCAAACAAGAGCATGTCAGGTCAAAGAATTAGCTGCAGTAACTTGAAAGTCTTGAACTCAGCAAAGGCCCTCAGCCCAGCGTTGCTGGACACACCACACACCTCAGAAGAAGGTACAAACTGCAGACTCAGAAGAAGGGTGGCACATAGGCCTCTCGCACTCAAACCCATACTTTTCCGCAGGACATAAATCTGGGGCAAACTTGCAGAAAAGTCAGCAGAGCAAAATCCAAGTTTGCCCATGATATATCAGAGAATCATGACATACTCTAATAACCACGTTAATGAACCAAAAGAACTATACCAAGATGCTAAAGATAATTGTTTTCATTTTGTTTCCCAGCACCAATGGCCTGAGCAAGAAAACCTGCTGAAAGTCTGGTACTATCCTGAAAAACAGAGTAGGCCTAGAAATAGCGAATGGCTGAAGAGCTTTACTACATGTGTCGCAGCCTGGCGATCGTTTATATCTCCTTGTGCATTTCACAGGAAGCTGGTGTCTCATAAGGCACTCCTATGGCTGCCCTGTGTAAATGTTATTTCAGCAATGGATTTGCATACGTCTTTCTACAATTCTCTAAGCACCCAGATTTTATACAGGGAGAGACCATTTAATTTTTCAGCTTCACAGAGAATGGAAATGCCTCAAATAGAATTAAAAGTTTAAAGTGATCAGATACATGGTTAACAATCCTTACACACCAATTTATATACATGCATGAAACTAATCAATACACTAACTCCTTCCTTGGATATCGCCTCCAAATTTGAAGATCTCTTTTCCATGTATGCTGAAGAATGGATCAGGGAGTTGCATATACATATTCAAATAAATATTCATACACATTCATATAAATATTACAGCAGTCAACACATAAGTGGGTGGGTGGTGTGTGAAGTGGGGCAAATTCTCCACACTTATCTCTACAGTCTACTACCCCTTCCTGTTTGTTATTATAATATCCATGATTCCCTGTACCAAACTCCGAATTTGCTGCTATAAGGAATACAAAGTATGTGCTAATAGCACACAGCACAAGATAAGGCAGGGTCATGAGAAAGCATGAATTGGAAAAAAATCATCATATACAAGCTCTTGTTGGTCTTATGTTCCATAATCAGTCATTTTTGAGGGTGCATTGTATGATATATTGCTATCTACAGCACCCAACTCCCCTGGAATATCTTACACTGCAACAGGGAACAATCAAACCCTAAAAATCATATCTTCAAAAGTCCTCTAAGAGCAACATGTCTGTTTGCTTAGAGATAGTTAAGCACAACTAAGAGACAGCTAAGCACAATTACTTTATTTCACACCCTCCCCCCACCCAACTTCTTAAATTACACAGTAGCTCTGTGAAAAATGAAGGACAATTGTGACTCCAGACATCATCAGAGTTGTATAAGATTGACAGGTAAGTGCAGAAGCAGTACCCAGCCAGATCCTGCTCACTTATGCTGTCATCCAAGGGAAGTTAGGACCCATGATCAAACAAGATTTTCTTTGTCAGCTGAGATGCCAAGATAACTTTTGAATACTGTAGTTGGTGAATGTTCTAGGCACCCCATCTTCCAAAGGCACTTAACATGTCAGTTGTCTGGATAATTTCCCAAAAAGAGAGGAAATAAATTATTCTACTTCAGCAAGAGAGATGCAGTGGGTAAGAAGAAAGCCGAGAGAATTCCAAGCACGCGGGGAAGAAGAAAAGTGGCACAGAAAGGGAAGGGGAAAACACAAGAAGGTAGTTAAGAGAAATGAGACATAAATCATATTGCAGAAAGGAAAATGAGGGCACAGAGGAGAAAAAGAATTTGGAGACTTCAGGTACTGACCAGCAGAACATCTTTTGCAACTATAGCTCACTGCATCCAATTCTGTAAAACAGCATGTACTACCTTTGCCCCATGTCAACAACCTGCAGCTGGGATGAAGTCAGTAACACCTCTGAGACATTCAAGAATGACAAGACTGTGTCCTTCAGCTAACCTAGCAGGTCATTGTCCTCTCATTTATCCACAGCTCTCCATTTTACTCTAAATCTTAATTACAATCAAATGCAACTTCAAGTGGAGAATGGAGCTCTCATTTATACCGCTCCCCTCTTTTTTTTCTTTTTTTTTTTTTTTTT
>KZ505764.1:200695-210815 GCA_002844005.1 Limosa lapponica baueri | reverse complement strand
ACACAGAAAATGAAAAACAGTGTATGTATGTATGCAGGAGTATTTGAAACCAGAAAAAAAAAAAATGCGGATGCCTTGACCTGCCAGATGTGATCACTGTATTTTTAGAAGTACTTATGGAAGGGCGATTGAGGGTTCAATATTAAATGAGTAAACCTAGCTATGCGTGTTAAGTTCATCAGCCCTGCATGTACAATGGTAACTCTTGCATGTACGCAGCACAACCTAAATCCAAGACTGTTTATAATTTATTAGAGAAGAGACTAAATTGAAAGAATAATGAAAAAAAAAGTGAGGAGACTTGCTGAAGAACAGTTCATTAACATCTTTAGCAATACAATCTGAGGTCCTTTGCCCTCTATAAACTCCTACCTGCATATTACTCTCCAGGAGATCTATTTCTCTGGGCTGCTGTGGTGCTGCTAGTAAAGATATGATTTTGAAGGGCAGTTCACAGAAAGGCCTGCTTGTTTCATGCTAAGAGCCCAAAATAAAACATAAATGTAAGACACTAAGTGCCACACCTAACCCATATGTCAAATCTAAGGTACTAGTTCCCTATTCACTACTCCCCTGAAAATTGGGCACATTCAACAGACACTCAACTTGGTCTCAGCAATTCAGAAGATGAGTCAAAACAGGAAAAAAAAGGATGAAAAGCTAGCATAAATAAGTAGGTCCATAATGACCAAAATCATGAAACCTAGTTTCCCACCATGTTCTGTTTGGTATTTTGATTCCCTAATAAGACACAAGCTCTAGGTAAATCTGCTTGTCAGCCAAGGCACTGATAGTGTGTATGTGTGTTCAAACTCTTGTCCTCAGTGCAAGCCCACACTGGAACAGTTTCTGCAAAAGGACAACATCAGGAGGCCATTCTACTCCCGGCCAATGATTTTCCAAAAAGCAGTAAGAACTTAGCACCTTTGAGATCTCCCCTTTGTAAAGTTTATCCCAAAATCAACCAGCAAGGTTCAAAATTTCCTGTTTATGAACACATGTTCTTATATCCACAGGCAACCTTACTGCTTCAGGATATTAAAACTGCATTTTATCTACTTTTCCATAATGGTGAAAAATAGAAAACTCTCCACCTTTTTTTTTTTTTAAAAAAATCCTCATTCTCATCATATAATGTGTTTTGCTATTGCAGCAATTCCATCTTTACAGACTGACTTCATGAAAAGAGCTAAGATTGTCTGCACCTCTTAAACTTTGAAGTATAAATCCAATAAAAGGGGTGGAAAATATCTCTGTCCTCTACTTACATATTAAGCAGATATTCTTGAAATGGTAAACCTTAACGTACTTGGTAATTGAATTTGAAGAAGTGAAGAAGAGCTGAAGGTTAAATAAATGTCTTGTCTTCTCTCCCCTATCCACTACCAGCTACACCAGTAATATTTGCCATCTCCCTAGTGTATAGTATTGGTTAAGAAAGGGATAAAAAGGTGTTGAGATGAAGGTGAGAACAAGTCAAACCTGGGGGGAAAAATACAGCCCACAAGCTTGTAATTTACAGTTAAACCTGCAGAAAACAATGAGCCATTCTGCAGAGAGATGTGATTCACGTTCAGACATCTTAAGTGTTGTAAGTAACAAGTTGTCCGTGTGCTGCTGACTCTCGGTTCCAGGCTTCTCACCACTGGCAACACAGGCATTCAGCATCGCAAAAACAACTGTTGGAAACTCAAGACTGTCAACTGCAAACATAGCAGACACTGCAAAAACACTGCACGCTCCTGAACATTTAGCCTTTCACTTTGAAAGCATGTAGCCCACATATTTTATCATCTCTCAGACTATATTCTGCCAAGCAAACAGAAAGCAGACACTACAGAAAAGATGATCTGCAGTAAGAAATGCAGAATAAACCAGCTTTCTCCAAAGAGAAAATTAATGGAAGCAAATGCTAAAAACCTAAGACATCAAGTTTCTGTAACTGAAGACAAACAACACGTTCAGCTGCAATGATCACAGATTTCAAGAAACACCTCAGTAAGTTTATAGTCTCATATATGCTTTTTAGTTTTTCTAGCACTTTGGTGCTCCAGATCATGAGTGATAGAGAATCATTTTTTATCTTTCTAAATTAACAACAAAAGAATTGTAATAGCGCTAATGCTGCATCATTATTAAATTCTTCCAAGAAGGGCAAAAGCTATTTAAAGAGTGCCAAGGACAAGGACTGGCGTTTGTTGGGGGAACTTGCTGGCTCTCCAGAAGCATGACTACCTCCCTGCTCAGCAGCCACGCTGAGGTCCCCACACCAGCACCACCAAGCTCTGTAGAAAACAGCCAAGAGAGGCGTTAAGAGACAGCCAGGGTGGGCGCCTAGGCTGAGGCACAGTGTCATAGATTTATCGGTACAGCAGTGGCAGCACTGTGTATCACTGATATCATCTCATCACCCACATTAGAAGACACAGTACGATCACAATAGCAGGATCACTAACTGCTGTCTCTCTGCCTCCAAGAGCCTACAAAAGGCACACAGAACGGAGCAGGACTTCATACCACATACCTGTAAAAGCTGGCCTTCGAATTGCTGTAGCTGCCTCAAAGACAAACAGTTCCTCTGCTAAATATGGGACTCCCTAGCAGCTTTGAAACAAAAACACAGTAGCAAGAGAAAGAGTTTTTAGCCCAGAAACAACTTCTAGTGCAACAAACTGCCCGCCCAGTTTGGTCCGTGGCAACGTTTTGAAAAGCAAAATTTAAACCATCATTACTCAGCCTTTGCATTAACATACACTTTACTCAAGCATAGTTTTCATTGCAAATGATTGAATGACCCCTACCCTACCAGTTCCATACTAAGTTCAGTGCAGTCACAAGGCAACCTTCAAGAAGTCACTTTACCAGAAGGCATTCAGATATGCCTGTGGTTTAAAAAATTATTCTGAAGTATTATACACATAGGGGTTGCTTTTATTCAACTTATGAATAAAAGTAATAAGCAGCAAGAAACGTCAAACAGCTAGAGAATTGGTTACAATATTAATTTTAGCCTCCAACTCTTCAGTGGTTGACTAAATTGCCTCTGCAAATGTCACAATCCAAGCAACACTGGCATGGCTGCCTGATTAAAGTCACAAGGTCATTGTTTCCACCTACCAGAGCTTCTCTGAAAAAAACATAAAAGAAACCAACATGGAGCACCCAAATTGCCTTTTTTTTTGTATCATTAATACACTAATTTAAATATTTCCACAATATTTCTATGGTTGCATTAGTAGTCTGACTTGCCATACCACTGCTAGGTCATCATTTGACTCTGAATTTCAACTCCTATTTCTCTTTGGTGTCTCTACCCCAATCCACCATAAAATATCATTACAACATTTTAGGCCTTACTTGCCAATTTTGGTAGGAAAGATATCTTCATGCAGGGGTACATCAGTGACTGCTAATCATCGCAGAGCATCTCCTGGACATGCAACATATCCAGGGAACTGCAAGTGAATTTCTACCAATGAGATGTATAGTTACTGGGCACTTACATTAAATTTTTTCCCTTTTAACACCATACTGTGATACTGTTATGGGTGGAAGAATGCATTCTCCACTGCTCACATCCTCTTCAGTTTATTGGAGAGAGTCACCTCACTGTGATCAGTGATGCTGAGAAAAATACAGATGGCTACAATCAATGTTATCAATCAAATGCCATCCACTTACAAGCTTTTAAATTATTAGTAGCTGGTCACCTGAGGTAACCAAGGTGCTATTCTGAGTAATGACTGAATTTTCTATATTTGTAAGAGATGCCAAATGTGAGTAGAAAACCGGGTTCATAGATGCTTTTAAACTTTGATGCTTTTGCTCACTGAACAACTCCAAATCCATTCTCTTAGTACTTCCATAAATCTCGGCTTTTGCCTTTTCTCATGATGTCCTCTATATTCAGAGCAGGTACTTACCACTTCTCCAGAAATCATTCTTCTTCCCTGCATCTTCTTAGCACCATTTTTTCATAAATACTCCTCAGGGTGCTGACACCTAGTGCTGGTGTGGTTTCAGCCTGGCCAACTTATTGTTAACATATCTAAGCAACACTAAGAGACTGCAGTAAGGATTTGGGTCCTTTTTATGCTAATACATCTTTCTTCATTTATTCCAGTAGCTTTCATGTAAACTTGCACAGGAAAGTACATAGTAACGCTCCCAGAGAATAGCAATCAACAGGTCACAACCCAATGTGTCACCTAACAAAATGAACAGAAGCCCAAAACCAGATTGTGACCTAAGAGACTATCCTGTTAATTGTCAACATTTGACATTTAAGAAAAAGAACAAGGAGAAAAAGTGTATATTCAAGCTATAAAAAGTTCATTCTTCCTCATAACACTCTGGCTAATTTTTTCTTGGTGCTTAAGATTAGCTTAATCCTTGTTTTACTATAGAACCTGTGTATAAACAGTTAATGCTAACAGAGAAATGATGCACTCTGCTCTTTCATAAGCTAAAAATAAGTCATACTGTAAAAGGCTTCATAAATAAATCCTGAAGACCCTCTTAGGCCCCCAGTCAAGTACATTTTCTAGGACCTTAAAAAGGGCATGATGCAGAAATAATCTAGTCCATCAGCTTCTTCTGTGAATAACAACACTTGAGTACTCCACCTCCTACAATTTTTGAGCATGTTACAGGGGCTCATCCTCCCCAGTATGTCCTCCTCACATACCTCAGGTGACTTGCTAATGATCTGTCCACTCTGTTTCTCTCTTTGCACTTCATGCAGTATGTTAAACCAGAAAAGTAACAAAATTTGGAATATTAAAAAAATAATAATAAAAAGGGGTATTTTGACTAGCACTTCATGTAACAAGCTGTTTTTGCTTGTGATAATTATTCTTCTTAGCCGATTTTTCGACTTATTATTATAACACTGCTGCCAAATCACTGACAAGGAATAGCAGGAAAAGATAACTAAATACACAGACAGAAAAAGAAGAAAGGCGTATCTTGAAATCATACCAGATCTTATGTTATTTCTTTTGGCTTCACAGATTCAAGGAAGATTTCAATAAAGTATAATTGTTCCAATAATTCTGCATTATTAAACCAATTCCATTCTTAAAGTAACACGTGGTATTGTGCACACTGATGCCATTAGCATCGCTCAGAATATTTGTTCATAATGCTATACCTCTTCAAAATAAGGGCAAAAGGAATGAAGCCAACTGCATACCGCATAAGGGTACATTAGCAAGACCAAAGAATAGTAGTTACCCAGCTGTATGCTATTTGTTCATTGTCCACCAGGCCTCAGTCCAAAAAACCCTTTCAAAGGCAGCCTAACTTTGCAGCTACTCATACAATTGAAGTCAGAAAAAGCACTCAGCTATCTCAAAATGGAAATCATTAAATATTTTACTAGGTCAAGGCAGGCCTAAATCAACAAATAATTATTCAAATACCTTTATTTCAATCATCTATAATAAGTTACTTTCTGCAGCATTGCTACCGTGGGTTACAAAGACCATTCTGGAAAAAATGTTGCAGTTTTTGTTTAGAAGCATGTTTGAAGGTGTTAAAAATACAGTTTTGTATGTTTTGTAACATTACACGTTTTCCAACATTTCATTTATCTCATCTGGGATATCAAATGGCAGGCATCAGAGTGCCACAATAATGTTTGCTTTTTCAAAGAATTGTGAGGATTACAAACAATCCTTTCCTCTCAAGCTCACAAATCTACAGATCAACAGTTAGCAGTGTCTTCCTTCACAGGTTCCCATACTTAACAGAAATGGATCCCCACTATGCAGGATGAGAGGAAGAATGGAATGCAGTAAGAGCAGTGAGACACTTAGCTCTGAATGCAAAGCCTGCACTGCAACCTATCAGCCCCAGAATTATACATTCGGTGCATTGAGGCTCCTACGTTTCTTCCAGGAATGAGGGGCAACACATTATTAGTAACAGCCTAAGGCAAACGGAATGACATCACCAGCATTCTCCTGCAGACATCATTGGCTTCTTAATCACACTACTACATACTTATGCCTTTTTTTTCCAACTTTTGTAAAGCTTAATGTACGTTTAGATGAAATATGTATGAAGGCATTACACAGCAAAATCTCAAGCAGGATGTGTTTCTGTGCAAGCACTCATCTTCTCTATAGGAAACCTTTTAGCGGTATACAGCCTTGTCTTCTCATCTGTAGTGAAATATCACCAAAAAAGCAAAGAGTTTTGTTAGTTTTCTGGCTGATCTTCTTTTTACCAAATACATTTTCATCCTTTGTGGCAGAGAGCAGGTTATACGAAAAAAATACATGAAGAAATGCAATTTTGAGAAACAAAGAATAATAAAAATCAAAGCCATAAAAAAGCCACTTGAAATAAAATTCTAACACCATCTAGGAGAGACTGCAGCTTAACTTCATTTACTCTTCACTCCTAAGCCTTAGAGATATTTGAGAGACACAGTTCTGAGAAAAATTCAGAGTACCTAGTGATGTATATTCAAGAGTCATTGAGACAGTAATATCATTTTTATGTAATATAAAGCAACATCAAGAAAGCCACACTGAAGAGTGAGTCACCCCCTTTTGCATGCCATCCTTAGCTGTCAATTTTAACATTAGCTATACAAAGATGTAATATTAAAAAGTTCATTTAAATTAGAGTTTCTTTGAGCAAAATATGAATAGGCACAGGTCAGATTTACATGACACAAGGAAGGAACAGTGACCAAAAAAACCCAAACAAAATTAAGTACTACCTTAGATATTTTCACATGTTAATATGAAAAAGATCAGTGAAGTGCATTTGTACAAAATAGCACTGATTCTAAAAAAAAAAAAAAAAAAAAAAAGAGCTGGCACAAGAAATGTTATGCTATAGGAGGTTTGTTTTTATGTTATGCTTTGGAGCTAACTGTCCAGTGTGGTAAGGAGACGTTAGATTGAAGGGGAGGTTGGACAAGTTCAGGGCATGGAAAACCCAGGTAGTTAATAAACACAGAAACCACACTTATCTCAGTAAATCCATGAGCTGACAATGGCTAAAATCTCAGAAGGAAATGGAAGGCATTACCACGCATGCTGTTACTGTTCTTCCTTCTCCTGCTTATAGCTGCTGCTCAGGATGGGGCATCTTTTGTTTGATCCACTACAGCCTTTCTTATGTTCTTAGGTAATGAAAAGTGGCGTAACAGGAAAAAACTGGATAGAAATGGTACAAAGAGCGCCACACCACTGCCTACAAAAGATACAATCGAGATGGACATCTCCAAAATTTCCCGGAATCTGTCACCAAACAACATTTAATTTAGAATCGCTTTCAAATCTAATGAAAGTTGGTGTCAGTCTGACAAAGCTCATCTAGCCTCAGCCTATCACCATCTGAAGAGACAGGTAAGGTGGCCTTCTGTGGCGTAACACAATTGTTGAAAGGAATTGTGCACATAGTAAGGTCAATCATAAAGTATCCTCTAATCTTGTCTGCATTCTTTTCTGTCTTTTCACCCATCCACTTACTTGTTTTATTTGCATACTATGATTTGTTTGTTGCAGTGTAAATTGTTCAAGCCAGGTACTGCCACTGATGTTTGTAGAGGGCTACACAGTAGATAACACTCAGTGGAAGCCTCTTGGCCCCTCCAAAAACAGGAATGCTAGAAAATAAGACAGGATAGCAGCTGAGGATAATGGCACGTTGGTCTTCTTAGTTCTCTGAAAGCAGCATTGGACCTAAAGTAAGTAGCAGAGTAGTAATGCAGAAGACATTTTACCTCTGACATGTGGCTACGTGGCTCATATTTACAAACTACAAATATTCAAAATTTCATGAGGTTTCTGGGCCTTATTATTCTTCAAATCCCATCTGTGCCATTTCACTTACGTGTTATCAACTAGAAGTAGGTTCCAACAGCTTTATATTAATGTAACATCCCCAAATCTTCTTGAAATTAGTGTTACTGATCCTATTCTCTAAGTAAAATCAAACCAGAGTTGCATAGAAGAGGGAAATGAAGCTCTCAATCTCAGATCAACAAAAACCAAATAATCTTCCCCCTCCCTTTCTAAACTCTAAGATTTGTCTACAAGTAAATACTTCGGAGAAGATCCCCCAGAAAACTATTCTCAAATCCTCTGGCATACAAGGTCTGAAAATAACATGGCTAAATAGAACTTATCCGACATGTCTCCCAAACACAACATGCTATTGTTTTTCTTCACTCCTACTCTAGTTTCATACAAAGCTTTTTCTTTCCAGTAGCATAAAAGTTAGTATATCTTCTTCTGTCATACACAGCATTTTTATCATACTTTCAAATAACAAATGAGCAGAAAGAGAAACATTACATGGACTGTTAGTTATTAGCAGTTTTTAACTCTCTATTCCTATTCTGAACATCATCCACACACCTCTTTGAAGTGCAAGCAACTACAGAAGTAAAAAATTTGATCCCCCTCTTCAGATCTCAAGTCTCTACCTCTGCTTTATACTCTTCTTGTAACACTTTAAAGAAAAAAACACTTTTTAAAAAAACATAAAAGGAGATATAGTTTACTTTTGGAAAGTAATTAGACAGCAAGAAGAAGCAGTCACATGGTAAAACTAAGCAACATTAGTTTACGAACAACTAACTGGCTAATAAAATGAGAAGACTTGGTTGCCACATAAACAGAATGCCAAACATAAAGCTTTCAAAGCAGTCTTACTAAATCTGTAGAATATCTCATGCTACCAGAGCGAAAAAAACAGCAAGGGGAAGCTTAAAACCAAAAAAGATGAGTGGATTATAGTTAACACTGTAAACCTGATAGCTACCAATATTTCCAAAATAAAATGTTTTGTCTCACTTGATTTAGTGACACCCATGACCACAAGCAGTAAACAAATAAACCAAACTCTACACTAAGCTTTCATTCTTCCTCTCCCACCTTCCCTTTTTACAAACGCAGAGCTCTAGCTCCCTCCCCAAGCTTGCCAAAGCAGTCACTGAAATTCATTTCTGAAGCCTCAGGCAAAACACTTGCATGGATTTGTTTCCTTATGGTGGCAGAAACTTGGGATGGATGCCCTAAGTGAGCACAGACTGCCAGACCGGTGAACAGCTAGGGAATTTGCACCTCTATTTCACCAAGGAGTCTGGGGAAGCTTAGCTGACAATACAGATTGTCTTGTCTGCCAGGGGGGTGGGAACAATAGGCACCATCTGTCCTGCCTCATTCAGAAGTGCAAGCATCTGAGATGAAGGATCCAGTCAGAGCACTAGAAAACAATTGCAGCGGGGACCTGAATCCATACTCATTAGCATAATATTACGCTTCACTTCATTTAGGTACTTACTATAGGCCTGAGCTGAGAGAGTTTCTATTTCAGGCCAGTGATTTCTGCTGTCCTCACGCCATGCAGTAGGCTTTGCACTAATGATGTATAATGAAAAGTCCAATAACTATAATGCACTGCTTGCAAAACACTATTATAGCTGGTCTGTCACAAGAATCCGATGATCTGATCGGATGTCATACTATTGACAAAAAATATACACAGAGAAATAAAAAATAACATCTTTGCATTTATATATCACTTCAGTAACGCAAAGCACTTTCATATACAGGAATTGTACCCATTTTATGGAGTTGCAAATTTACAAACAGAACCCATTTGCCCTATGGGTTAATACATTGAGAAAAGAGTGCATTTTACACATCTCTTATGATAACACCGAAGTCAAGAATGAATCCAGAGCATAACACAGCCACAAGAAAATTCAAACTTCACACTAACTCTATTTCCTTGTTTCAGCTACTGTCAAGCTCCTCAGCTTAAAAATAAAAATGGTAATAAGAAATTATTATAAAACTCAGGAAGGAAATCTTTATGTTAAAATAAGGTAATGTTAAAACTTGTCTGTTGCCTACAGCAAATTTTTAAGCAGTGATATTCAACATATTTTGTAATTTGAAAATATTAGAAGACAATAACTTCCCTTTGCCTCACGTTTCATCATAAAAGATCTCCTACTGTAGTCCAGATGTTGGTACTGTAACTTCTCCAAAGCAAATGGAGAAGTATGGCATGCATATGGCTGAAGTATTCGATCTTTGAACATGGATCTAACTCTATCTCAGCTACCAATGTTTCTGTCTCCAGCTGA
>KZ505764.1:157711-190955 GCA_002844005.1 Limosa lapponica baueri | reverse complement strand
TGAAGGATATTTCTCTTTGATGACTCTTTCCCCCCCTCAATTTACTTTCATTGGTGGCGTGGAAGACTACCAAGATTTAAATGGAAAAAAAAACAAACCCAACCAATCAAACGAGAAAAAACCCTGCACTGTTTACTTATGGAACTTACAGACATTTTCAGAAGCCAGACTCACAGGTTATCTGCTGATATGGCTACTATGATGCCTAATACCCTAAACACCTTCTTCAGCTACCTTTTTAAATTAGAAATTGAAAGCCTACACTAAGAGAACCACTGCATCAACAGAGTTTCAACAGAGTTTAAGAAGAGGAAGTAATATTTCTGAAAAAGTCAAGTATTTGCTTTATTTTTCAAATTACTCAGGACAAGTATAAGATTTAAACATGCATTTTAATATATCAATGGCAATATATTGAGGATTGCCTAACATTTAACACACTTCAAATCAAAACACTAGAAAAATATATTCCTTGGGCTCTAATTACATAGAGCAGTCACCCCATTAACCACTGAAACCTAAGCATCTTGGCAAATAAAAATGCAAGTATGTACAGGATGGCAGAAGGAAGATCAATCAGCAGCTTGGGTTTAATGTGCTCAAGTAGTGCCTCACGACCCCCTTACTAACAGGGCTACTCTTCAGAAGTCCCAGAACTCAGCTCTCCCCGAGCTCTTACCTTCTTGTGAGCGTTTAATTCATGCAAGTGCTTGCAAAAGTTTGAATGCAGCTATCAGAGGTGTTGCCCATCAGTAGCTGCAACGAAGCATCTTCAAAAGTCAGAACCTCAATTTGCCTCAAAGTAC
The DNA here is from genome assembly GCA_002844005.1 of Limosa lapponica baueri. NCBI lineage: Eukaryota > Metazoa > Chordata > Aves > Charadriiformes > Scolopacidae > Limosa > Limosa lapponica. The sequence continues at coordinate 190,149 of KZ505764.1, read as the reverse complement.
TCCCTAATTAAACCATGTTAATCTGAAAGATCTGCTTCACCACAGGAATAAATGCAGACAGTTTTATAGATTTGATTCATAAACTGTGTTGTTCCATAACTTTTTTTTCTTTTAATTATCATTTTCCTCCAAAGTACTTAAGCACTTCTCTTGCTAATAATTAGCAAAACCAGAAGTCAGTAGCAGAAGTGACATGTCTAAGATCTGGTTCAGCACTCACTGAAAAACAAAGAAGGAATTTTTTCATTCTTTCAGTACACTTTGAATTATACCAACAGATCACAGAATCGCCTAGGTTGGAAGGGACCTTTCAGATCATCTAGTCCAAACATCAAGCTAACTCTGACAAAAACCATCACTAAACCATATCTCTAAGCACCATGTCTACACATCTTTTAAATACCTCCAGGGATGGTGACTCAACCGCTTCCCTGGGCAGCCTATTCCAATGCTTGATAACCCTTTCAGTGTAGAAATTTTTCCTAATATCCAATCTAAACCTCCCATGGCACAACTTGAGGCCAGTTCCTCTTGTCCTATCGCCTGTTACTTGGGAGAACAGACTGACCCCCACCTCTCTACAACCCCCAAGACAATGGCTAGAACTGAACTCACCACTAGTAATACAAGGAACATGTTTCTTTTTAGATAGGCCTTCCATGGAAGAAAAATTGGAGATCCATAATCACATTACCAGCTTTACTCCAGAGCTCCAAAACAGCACTTTCAAAAGGGTCCCACATCATCAAACCTACCTAATCATCCAGCCATCCCACGTTGACTAAACCAAAGACAGAAAAACCTCTCTGCTTTTTCAGGCACAACACAGTCCCACACTGATGCCATCTGAGTGCTGTGTGGAAGGAGCCACTCCTCACTCCTCCATCCTAACCGCCTACCAGCAATGCCAGTCAACCCAAAGTGCAGCCCTCATTCAAATGCATGTCACTCCAGGCATCAGATTATTTTTCAAAAAATATTAAAATATGTGTATGCCTATATGCATAATATGTTTTGAACTACAAGTTTCAGCACCACACAGTAAAAATTAGAACAATTCCATGGGCTAATGTTATACAACATGGACAACCTAAGTTTTTTAATTTCCCCCCTTCGATTTACTCTGCGGTTCCCAGTTGAAACAAAATTACTTCCTAAGCATTTAAATTTAAGAGAATTTTACTCTATTGGATTGAGAGTAGGGTTATGTGGTTACTAATTTTATGTAGTGATGACCAGAAGCAAAAGTATTTGTAAGGAGACTGAGATGAAGCTGAATGTACAGTCATAAATTCAAAAGTAGATATTTAAATTTAGGCAACTCCAAACAGAAGGTGCATTGTACAACTCCCCCCCATACACCCCTTAATTATTCAGAAATACCAGACAGGACAGTACAACATCAGCATTAATTTACTTGTGAGTGAATATGAACATATGCTCCTAAATTCAACTTATGCATATGAGAGGAAGGGATCCTCAACCTAAAATGGTACCAATGACCAGAGAGACATCATTCAAAACCCAATCTACCAATACAGTACACTGAAATAATTATTTTGACTAATTCAACACCACTATCCTTTCACAGCTGTTTAGCACAATGCAAACATTTTTACTCTAACCTTGCACACAAGAAAAAGTACAGAATGACCAAGCCCCTGCATTTCTAAGTAGAAATACTGGAACAATGCAGACAACAGCCCTAAGCATGGCCAGCTTAGGCAACAGAAGACCAAACAGGTCATGCACTTCCTGCAAAACATGAACAGGGCGAGTCAGAGGTCAGGAAGGAAAAGCAGCTCTTCCACATAAGAAAACATTCCAGAACTGTACTCCAGGCAATCAGAGACTGAGCTTGGGCAACTTTGCTGAAGCCCAAGACCCACATAGAATAATCTGGTCCCATGGAACATGCAACAACTGCAGATTCTTACCCGTGGGTTCAAGACTGAAGTATGGCATGCCAAGATCAGCTAATATTTTTTTATATTCAAACAAATGCTACACCTATATTTCTTCCAGATTACCTATGCTCTAATATTCACCACCTTTTGCACATTTATCAGTAGAACACTTTTTACGAAGTTAAATCCACACAAACTTGTCTCTTTTCTGTGCCACCCTTGATATTAGTCAATTTGCACTTTTTACAAAACTGAATTCTGAAAGCATTCAAGTAAAAAGCTTTCCCCTCTGAGCTAAAAAGAATTGCACATTTTAATCAAACTCTGGTCCATTTTCAAGTTTTCTATTTAATCATTTAACATTCCATTCCTAGACAAACCAAGCCCTTCACAAACATCCATAAATTAAGTTGCAAAAAGTCCATCTCAAGTGGATCACTACTAAAGCACCATATTGTACCCATTGCAATCACTTCTCACCAGACTAAGGTCACAGTAGTAAAATGATTTTGTTACACAGGAATATTAATAGAATATAATAACTATAGGTAGATATTTATACATTTCATATATACGTCCAATGTATATATTAAATATTTGTAGAATAAAGGATATTGCTAGAAGCTATTTTTTCTGGCAAAGTAGTTTCATTACGCATGCAGCAAAAGATCTTATTGTCAATTTTGTTTCTATCCATAATTTTGTGGTAGGACTGTGCAAAGAGTTTAGGAAATATAGTGTCACAAAAATATGAAGATTTCTAAAAGGAAATTCTGACTGATGAAACAGATGTTACAAAAAATACTCTACATATTTTTAATTAGGCTTATAATTAATTTTCCGGTTAATTCTTATTCTGTCTTTCAAGAGAACCATTCTGTCATTAGTGGCTAGTGTGCAGAACAGTTTCCATGACAATCTCAAGAAGCTTGCTAAAAGATTTTTGACATTTTAATAAGAAGATACCAACACCCTCAAACTTTATACTTCCTTGAATTTTTCTCTTCTTCTATTTTACAATTCAAATCGCTTCACCTACATTTAATCTGGAATTCCACTTTTTTGTAATTGTTGACTGCTAAATGAAATCAAGATTATTCTATCTATTTTGAATGCTCATAAATAAGATATTAGTATACTCAATACAACAGGAGGCATTTATCAGACTTATTGTTGCATAACATTCCAGCTATACAAAAAGCTCTTTGCATTTATATCCAATTTTCTTTTACTTCACAAAAAGGGATTCAGACTGCTTTAAAACCACAAACTAAAAGATCAGTCATTCATTCTCTGTGTGTACAACTTCCATTGCAGATGACTCTAAGAAGACCGTGTGCAAAGACAAGGGAATGTAGGGTTCAAAGAAAACTGTCTTTCCTAAGTCCTCACTGTTACTAACCTAAGAGCCAAGAGGTTTAGGCACTAACCTAGATATTGCAGCATGTAGCGATTTATCTAATTTCCACTGTAGAAATACCAAAAATTGGCAGACACTAACTGGGGACATTTGTTTTATTGCAAGCACGATTAGAACCCAGGTTTTATTTTTGTGCAGACAGTTTTGGCTGCCAGAAGGATCACGCCAATTCTGTTAATAAGAATAATGGTGACATTTTGCAAACAATCTGAACTTCCTTTAAAAACCAAATATGTAGTAATACTTTTTTTTCTCCTTGACTTTACTAATAATCAATACCATAAAAATACTAACAACTCCCAGGCTTTGAATGATTTCCTTAGAGAAGCCATTTTCTTCCCAAGCCCATTCTGCAAATGGGAAGGATTTGATTTTTCAGTTTGACAAAACTGTAGCAGCAAACTAATTTTCTTAGAGAATTCATACCTTCTTGCAGGTGGTTTGTTTAATTAAATCAGGGGTCCATGAATAGCCGGTGCTACAAGCTAGCACTGCCCAATTACCTAACCTAAGACCTCAGCAGTGAGATGAGTATCAACATACAGCAGTCAGGAGGAAAGCAAATAAAAGGAAACCCTGCATCAATCACAGCATTTTTTTTCATTTGTCTACAGAGGCATTCATTATATTTTACACCAATTTGAAACTCAGAATTAATACTTGTTTTTTCCAGGTGCGGCTGGGATAAAAATCTCACGGGCTTATCAACCATGAATACCTCTATGCACTGACAGTTAGCTAGCAGGACGTAAAGGAAGGATAAAGGACGAAATAAGGAGAAAAAGTGCAGAAGACATTAATCTACAGAAAATCCCATGAGAGAAGGTCAGTACATCGGTCATTGTCTGTCTGAGGTGAGAAATTCAATAAAGTCAGAGGATAGCAAACCTCCTGATGAACCTTTGTAACATCTTTCATTTCAGTAACAACTTTTATGGCTGGCACAAGGTAAAACACTTTGTGATAAACAGCTCTTGGAAAGTGCCAGACAACAGCAGTTGCCAGCCTCAAAATAACCAGAGATAATTTGTTGCCTTGGACTGTCTACCAAAATTTGGCGATTCCACAAGATTTTCATAGGAAAGCCCCAACTGTGCAGAATTAATTACTTAACACAAATCTTTCATTTGTATCATGATACTCTCAGGAGTCCCCATCACATTTGGGGACAATTTTATCCTGTATGGCTGCATAGGTGAAGAGTAGCTATTCTTTCTTAATGTCACATGCAAAAAGCGTAACCTATTTCTGGACTAAAAACCTTTTACTACCACTTTCTTCCACCTGGAGCTCAGAAAGAGCCTACGTTTCTTCAGTCCCATCAAACTAAGAAATTCAACAAACATTATTTATCATGAGTAGAATTTAAACAACATAGTTCATTCCTAAACATCACGATTCCTAAAACAGTATCTTGCTGTATCTTCTAGGAACAGGCAGCCAATAGAAAAAAAAAAAAAAGATCTGGTGGCCTAAAGTACAGCTGCCCAGTTAGTGCACATACTTTTTTTTCCCACTGACGTATCTAATGCTGTTTAGAGTTTGGAACACCATGAACTGAACTAATTGTACCAAAGAAGTCCTGAAGAAAGAAAAAAAAAAAAAAAAAGATGTCAAGGGGCGGATGCTCACAAAACTTTTACATTAAAATTTTGGCAGCATCCTCTGGACAATCACCTGTGCTGTGGCCACATATAAAAAGCTCATAGAAGAGTCTTAAAATGAATTTGAATTAATTCATTCTGTGGTGTCTGTAAATTAAATATTCTTATTAAATATGAAATTAATCCTATGGCCAGAAAAAACTCCTTTATGAGTTAACGTACCATATTTTATTTCACCCATAGTTTAACCACCCCTGATTAGAATCTTACATATAAGAAGCATCAACTGTTTAACTGTTTGTACACAAGCACAGTTAAGTGCATGGAACCAACCAGCTTTAATTTGCCCAATGCCTCAAATTATGTGTCCATCTAACTTGAAGGTACAGGACGTGCAAGAATCTTCTTTCTTTCTGTGCGTTTGCCTTTTTTTTTTTGCCTTGAATATTCCCATTTTATGTGGAGCCATTCTAGAATTAAATAAATATACTGAATAAAATTAATCTGACACAGAATAACTTTAACATGGATCTTCAGGGAAACAAAAAAATATGAAAAATAAATATTTAATGAAAAGGCACTGAGGCGAGACTTGTATGACCTTCAGACTCTCTCGTCATAAACACATCAAAAACCATAATCTGACATTGCCAAGGCAGGTAACAAGTTGTGACAACCAGTTGGCAACTATGCATAATGTTACGCTATTTTAAAGCACAGGCTTATTTGTATTCATCTTTTCATTACCCAGTCCAGCTCATTAGATTGTTTTATTTGTAGATTAAAAAAAATATATATGCCTTGGAATTTCATTAAACCCAGGCTTTCTAAATTGCAGGCTAGCATTGTAACTATTGGAACCACCCTTTTTGGATTGCATTGAGTGTAAAGCAGTATTTAAAACCCAACACACAGAAGTCAAACCTAGCTGTGAAGAGGCTGGTCTGCTGGTACAGCACAGGGCAAGGCTGGATTTCCAGAGGCAGGGATGGCCCCCAGTAGGAAAGCAGCCTGCCAAGGACTCAGTCTGGTTAGTCCAGACATGGAGCAGCACAACCCAGCCACTCCACTCTGGTATCAGAGCTGCACAATCAGCCCAGGCATCCTGTCACCACCGCATTGCATGCTGTGGGTAAAGCCTTAATTTTCTGGGAGCAGGTACCTACGGTATGATTTCTGAATGCCTAGAACAAGGAGGCCTGACCCAGTTAAGGCTTCAATTTTCCACCACTGAGATGACTGTAATATAAAATCCGGATAATTAAAAAGGCAGACTGATTTACACCCAGCGTAATGTATTCTTAACTATGTAGACTAAAATTTATTTTTCACTTGATCTCAAGAGAGCTGGAGACTATTTAAAGAATTTTAAAATATGTTAATTACAGCATATCAGCTGCTTCTAGTTCATCTTTGTTTTGTGGAGGTTTTATTCTCCTTAAAAACAATATGCACATTAAAATGCTAGCATATGGCATTGGCTTGAGGAACAGCTGCCCTTTTGGATCTCCAGTGGATAAGAAATGACACACAAAATACTAAAACAACCTTAAGCGAAGTTCAGGTGATTTCTGAAACAGTTCATACTTTAAGCTTTTTGTTCCATTTTGGACTTAAGATAAAGCCTTTAAAAATAAAATAATAAAAAAATTCATAATCTTTACATTACAAATTCCTTCTAAATGGCAGCATCTACATGCTTCCTTGTTCCTTCCATTTTTATTATTTTTCTTGCTTTCATTTTTTAATGGAATGAATAAATCATTTAGCGTTTGTGAAAGGCATCAGATCAGTAGCCCTTGAGACTCAAGTCTAATTAAGTTGTTTTCACAGAGTGTGACTTCCTTTTGCTGTTATATAATCAGGGGATGGCAACCAACCAAATTGCACTGAGGGTACCCCGTAACAGCCAAAATCTGCTTCCCACTGAAGTCAAGGGTCCTGATCCCTTGTGCTTTTTATTTTCACTTTTCCCACATTACCAGAGAAGGGACCACATGGTACCTTCACACAGCCACCCTTCACCAGCAGCAATGATCACCTCGGTAAGGGAAGTGCACTTTTGCGCTAAGCTACAAACCAGAAGCCCACACCGTGGCCGAGCAGCGGGACACACTGCCTCTGTCCCTGTACCAGAGACTATAGACTTCTATTCCTAGTAACTTCCAAAATAAAGAACAAAACACAACAAAATCCCTCCTGTTCATAACTACTTCATTATAATATTGGGATTTTTTTTAAGCTAAACTGTAACCTTGTAACACAATATGCTGAGCTGACCCTGACACTACAGTAATACCCCTGTTAACCCACCACTGGGCTCCTTTCTATCTCACCTCTTGCATCAAGCTGGGAGCTGCCAAGCTGTTACTACTTTACCTGAAAGCTCTTCAGGTTTCAAAGGGTAATACCACCGTGAAGCTCTATGCACCTATTTATATATAAATCATATGCCAAATAGCACCAAAACAGCTTTAGAATTCAAAATTAAGGAAAAAAAAAAAAAAAGTAAGAATTCATGCCACATGCACTAAAATCTACACAAAACAAATGAACCCAATTTAATATTCCCAGTACACAGTGGAACCAGCAGCCTGAAGGAAAGTCTAGAATGGAAGCATTACTATAAATTGGTTTTTAGCACTCATAACGGCTTGTCACTCAAAATTCCCAAATGGCAACAGAAATAATTTCCTGTAGTTCTTATGTAATATAATGTCTCCAATCTGCATAGGAATATTTTGTTTGCTTACTAGCCTCCTTTCTTAAGTATTATTTTCTGGTCCAGATTCTGCAGCATTACTAGAACTGTGCATAACACATCCTAAGTCTAATGTTTAAGAGAGGTTTATTTAATGAGCCTTGGTATCCCAAGTAAAAGGCCAATACAATGAAGACAGTTAAACACCCGTGATACAGGGGATTATTATAGATGCAACTAGAACACAGAGCCGTTATATCAATGCATTTATATATACTTTCACATCTACAACACACAACGACACTCATGCTAAAATACTGAGATAAACATCTTGGGACTGTATTTATTTCAACAGTACAGCATATATATGGCTGGTGGAGCCAACCTAAAAAGGCTACACCAACTCATAAGAAGAGCTAACATCTAACATAAACCATAACAAAATATTGGTTAGCTCATACAGAAAAAAACCCAAGCTTCATCTACTTGCTAGAAGACATAGCTTAAAACTGGCCAACCTCACTCACGGAATTTGCTCTGTTGATTTCACGAGATTTAGGCTGACAAACATTTAAAGTGGGGTTCATTTCATCTAACTGCAACACAAAGTAAATATCTACATGTGGGTTAATGAGACTTAGTTCCTTTTACAGCAGGCACCTACTTCACTACCCTTTACACTTTGTTGAGAGAAGGGAGTGCTTTTATGGAGAAATCTAGATGCTTCTACGTTGGGTTGAGTTTAGCCTCTTCCCTTATTGGGAATCTTGACACAAACTTTCAGTCAGCTAAATCTTTCTCCCACTCTCCATAACGCTCATATAAGGGGAATGGAAGCGAAAAACAGAGTGCTGTTTAGGATTTAAGGCAAAACAATACAATGCACAATCCTTTTCTTTTCTATTGTGAACAAAGACATCTCTGAGTAGGAAGAAAGATAAGCAGACCTCACCCTAGACCTGTGGAGGTCCTTTTAAAAGTATCCACTTTGGGCATGGTTCTGCACCTTTTCATTCTGCAGAATAAAGGCTGTTGCTGCTTCAGTAGAGTTCCTGTAAAGCACTGATTTAAACGCAGTAATTTTAAAGTTATCATGCAAGATAATTAATTATTCATGTTAGAGAAAAGAGTTAAATGTTAATGAGACACTGTCACCCAAACTGCCAACCAAAAGCATACTAGAACGAACCTGAAATAGTTAAGTTTAGGTACACACTTCCTTTAAAAATCAAGCTCTTGGGTTTTCTTTTCTATTTTTTATTAAAAAAAAAAAACACAACAAGAAATGACGTTTTATCATTTGCATGATGTTTCCCATCTTCTATTCTTTCATGCAAAATCCCACCTTTTGGGGTAGTATTCAGCAGACTCGCACAGGGAATTAGCAAAAGACCCAAGTACATGTAATTGTCACTGGAGTCTTATTAGAAAACTTTGCACTAAGGTAGGAATCAGTCTCAGAGAAACTTTCAGGAAGAAAACCAAGACACTACAGAGAAACAGAAGACCCTCTGCAAAACTGAGGCTTCCTTGTCTTCCTCTTTCCTCTTACTGGACAACACCATACAATATAGAAATGGAGAGAAATACCCTGTTTTCCAACTGATAATCTTAATTCAGCACTTGCCTGGAACAGCAAATCATTGAATTTCATACAAGCAAACAATAAGTGACAGATGTTAAATGCATGCCACGTACAGAAAACTATTCTGTATACTGTTCCCAAGCTACAAACAACAACTCCATCATGCATTCAAGCCAGAAGAAATTAAATTCAAAAGTCAACTCTAGGCTAAGTATACCTTTTAAAATATATCCTCGCCTTCATCAAGTGGAAGAAAGGAGGGGACAGGCTCTTTTCAAGTTTGTGGATTTGGTATGGTTTGGGTTTTTTTCCCCTCTTAAGTTGTGAATGACTTAAAAACCTCAGGCAAAATTCTAAAAGATACCACAGTAAAACTATTGATTTGATTCAGTAAATGTACTAGGAAGAAAGCAAGCTCCTAGTATGTGTTTTTCTCCATTTTGTTGTACAAATACATTTGCACATGGATATTTTCCTTTCCTTCTTCCTCTCAGCTGCACAAGTAAATAAAGATGTAGAAACACTGCGCTGGAATTCTCTCTCAAGATGGTTATTTCATAAAAATGTTTTTCAAAGTTTACCTTGGACTTTTTTGCAAGGGAATAAATAAATTTTTTCCCCAAGGTGAAGGACTAACAGTTGCCCTCTCCATCTTAACTAGCACACGGGGATAAGTTTAACTCATCAATCCCACTGCCATAATAAATCTTAACTACGTTCTGCACACACGTTCATTTTTTTATTCCTACATGACTGGGAAAGGAAAACATGTAAGAAGAAGGAAAATACTACATGTTCATAATAATCTGGAAGATACAGAATAAACCACCCAGGCTTTTCTGTACTCGTAAAAACTCAGCAGTGAATGCTCCAGCCATAGCTTTCCAAAAATTACTCAAGGAACAGGCTACAGATTGGTCTGGATAAAACAACAGGGTCTGAGTGGAATTTATTTCTATTAAAATGCATAGTGGAACAGATTATAATAGTCTCACTCATGCTGACTACTACTTTACTGACCAAGTCTGTAGGATTGCAGGAGCCACTAGGATTAAAGAAAAAGTACTACACAATTCAGAAAAGAAAGTATTTTGTCTGGGAAATCTCCAGGTCCAATACGAGGACAATAAATTGAAATAATTAACTTTTAATAGGGAATTGTGCAGGTTAAACTAATGCAGGATACATTTTCCAGATCAGAAAAATCAAACATGCAAATCTTGGATGCTTATATTCTGAAGAGTCATTATGGGAAACTCTATGTGTGGAAGAAGTGGATGTACAGAATAAGCATTTCCATTAATTAAATTTCTTTCTCAGTAAAGCCCATTTATTAAACTCCCTGAGCAACAAAATCTCAGTGAAACTTGGGAGTAGACACCCTTGACTTGTAATACTTATTCTGAACTGCACAGAAGCACTTCTGGAGTAAATCTGCAGAACCAAGAGCTGGCACCCCTGGCTTGGTTTGTACCTTAAGGCATACAATAAAGTCAGCTGAAGAATCAATAGCTTGAATCATTCCATTAGAAGGAAAGTGTTCAAGGAATTGAGGCCATTAGCACAAGCTTAATGGAATTAAGATATTAACAGAGCAAATAGCAAACCAGATCTTCTATAAGTTATACTGCAGGTATGAGTAAACACTATCTTAGTCAGATGAAAGCAGAAGGGTCAGTGTCCCAGGGATTTCAGAAGCAGTGGGAAGAGTTCTGCATTTAAGCACACATTAGAAATTGGTGATTCCTGGAGAGAGGTGTATTAATAATTAAACAGAGCTTCTGGGTTGAAAAACCAATCAATAATATACATTAAGAGCAGACATTCCTTGAAAAATTGGCAAATGTGGGCTTCAGAGGTTATGCATTCACACATAAGAATTTCTATTTACATCCCTTATATCTGTCATTACTGTATCAAATTAATGATAACCTCCAGACTTTCTTAAACTGCAGTTCCTTACAGTGTTATGTTTAAAGTCTGTAGTCCTTTACAAAATATTCCTAGTTACCAGCCAGAATTTTCTTTACTGTTCCTTTAGTCAAGGATTTAAGGGTTTGCTTTGGTTTGGGGAATTCTTTTTTTTGCTTGTTTGGTTGGTTGGGGTTTTTGGTGATATACATGTAAAGAATTTCATGAAAGTGAAATTTCAAAAGAAAAACAATTGCTTTCTGTCAATAAGTTGCTAGGCAATTCTTAGTAAGGCATGAATTAAACTGGGTTTTACTGTGAAAAGTATCAGCTTACCCTAAAGAGCAGGAATTCTTGTAGTACTACTACAATTCTTAATAGCTTTGTTGCCATTACAGGGATTTTTCAGACTTCATTTGAGTAAGTTCTCCTAAAAAGATATAAAACCTTTGCTATAGTACTAAATTAAATTATAGGAAATCATGGAAAGTATATGCTTTACAAAGCAACCATACTGTAGTCAGCAAACTAAATAAGATGTTTTGGAACTTTGTCATTGTCAAGACATTTCATAACTCTACAAAAGCTTGCTAGCTGAAATTTTGCCAATGTAATACAAAGTAGAAGAGTTGACAAGACCAGAAACTGATGGACTAGGAGAGTTTCTCTTGCTATGCCAGGCTTCACAATTTATTTATTTTTTCTGAACAGGACATGGTAATACCATCCTTCAAATGTATGCGCTTAACCACCTTGAAATGGCACACAATTTCAAAAAAGTGGAATAAGACTACCTCTTAAAAACCATAAAAAGCTTCTCTCAAAAAGAAACACAGCCCCTTTCTTGCAAATTCTTTTTCCTTATTTACTAATTTAAAAGTTTAAGGTAGTATTCCTTGTGCAATGTAAAGCAAGAAAAGGAACTTCATCCAACCTATTGACAGAAAATAACAAGAGAAGGGTCCCAGTCCCGACGGCCCATCTCAGTGCCTATATACAAAACTGTCACAAGGTCAACTGGCATTTTGCCACAGCAGTTAGCATATAATTTGACCCTAAGCAAGAGGAGATAAATATGTTCTCTGACAAGGAAGATTCCTAACAAAGACAGAGAAAGAATTTTCATTATCAAAGTAAAAAATGCACTTATTAAAAATGTAACAATGCTTATCTTCCCGCTGCAAACATTCTTTTAGCAATTCCATTCATTGCAGAGGGCCCCAAACAGTGTCAAGTTTCTTTGCTTTGTTTCATAAAAATATTCATACACAGGCTGATTACAATGTATCTCAAACACAACTTGCCACATAAATATAATGACTGATTGGATTTGACAAGCCTCCTTCTAGAACAGTAAACACTGAAGCTTTTGTTTAGGGATATTAATCAGCTCAGCAAGCCAAACGTGTCACCTGTGCCAGAATGAAAGAAAAATCACGCCTACCTGCTGGTAGAACAACCATCAGTAATATCAAAAGGAGGCAGGACCATTAATTGAAAGAATTAATCCAGATCCCAGCTATTCAAAGTGGCAGGCTTTCACCACACGCTCATCTTTCCTGTAACTGATCACTCTATTAGCAATAATGATCCTGTTCTAACGGCTGTGGAGATCCAAACTGAAATCTGGAATAGCTTTCTGCAAACTCAGAACAGCAAATCCAGACAGATGTTACAATTTCCCTGCAGAGTAGCCCAAGGGCCTGCATTCGCACCTTAATACAAAGTGAAGACAGTGTTGACTACACTGAAAATGTCTTTATGCCCTATAAAGTTGACCTTAATTTAAGAATAATTAGAAAACATAGATGTCAGGGAATAGTACATCAAACTTTTTAACTGCAGCCTGGCCATCAGCAGGTCTTATTGACGTTCTTACCTTCCTCTGCCCAGTGGCAGTCAACATTACTGAAGATTTGTTCTCAAGTTCAGGTTCCTGTAGAGGGGCAAATGATTATGTAAAAATTAACTGGCTAACTTAAGTGCTGAAGTAGTGCTCTGAAGTACGCCAAAATGGCATCCTCAGCTGTAAAATGCTGATTTATTATAGGAGGGTATCATACATGCTGAGCAAGCAGAAAAAATCTTCAGGTGGTGAAAGAAATTACTCTCCATGTATTCAAAGACTGAAACTTTATCTATCATACCCACCTAAGACAGCAATGTGAGGCTTCGCAAGCCACAAAGTAATTAATTGTGATAGTAGCTATTCTACCTTCTAAAGAGATACATCTACACATTCCTACAGCAAACAAATCCTTTCTAAAGTACTCTGGAGACCAATGAATAACGTATCCAAAGATTTTTTTCCAAACTAGGTCTTCTAAAGTTTCACATCTGTTAAATGTATGTTTTGACATAGCTATTACATATATACTTATACTGACACATACAAATAGTCAAGCGGGCTTCACAACAGTTTCTGCACAGAATGATTCTTTCTTCATTTTCTACATCTTACCTACTACTCAGAAAACCTCCCTCCCTCCAGATTGTATGAGTACGTACCAACACCTCCACTAAAGATCTCTAGCATAATTATCAAGTATCAGTGAGATTCTGCAGCAACAGGTGTGTCTCAGCCTAAAGCCAGCATGGCCACACAAAGAATCAAGTAATTTGAAGGGAATCAGTCCATAGGGACAAACTGTTTTGACATTTCCAAGCTTATAATAAGAGATCCAGAGATGCTGGATCCCAACAACCACTGTACTTCCCAGTCATGACCTTTAAAAGACCGTATGATCCCTTCATCAAAGGAAATCCTGAACCTGAGGAAAACGTACAATCAGCTCAGCAGATATTCTGCACAATATATGAAGATAGCAAAGTATGCTGTCTCATTTATTAATACTGCTGCTAAATTTGCTGTGTCCCAGTTTTTCAGCCATCTGCAATCAGAATTCAGTTTAGCTGATAAAAAAGCAAATGTGCTGCAGTACAACCAGGAAGTTGCAGTCATATTAGGAGAATGAATAGTCCCTTTTCTGCACAGGAGTTCTTTTCAAGAAGCTTAGAAAGGACCTAGGACACAATTAAATAAATCAGATCACTGAGCACAAGAACTGATAATGTCAGTTTTCCTTTGGACTTCTGGGGTTATATGAGCTCTTCTGAAAATTTTCCAGTGTTTAGGAAATTACTGGGGGCAGGTGGGTGCTCTTTTCCCATGCGCATTCTCTAATGGCAAATATTAGTACCTGGAGCTTTTCAACTGGCACAAGGACAGTACCTACAGAGTCTCCCTCTATTACCGGTGGAATATTCATATTGATATAATTATTTCCAAGAATTTTAAACTCTGATTCCCATCAATTTGACTACTAGATTCCAAAGTCACTAGAAAGGTAACTGATGAACGAAACATTGTTTTTTTATTGATTCAGATTCAGAAGTAAAAAGATGGAAAGGTTATGAGACAACCCAGTAGGTATTTGATTCCTCCTTTTAATGCCAATATTACTAGTAATGATTTTAAGCAATTGCATAATCACCAAAGTTGGTTGTGTGAATTCCTCAGAATTTGTATTAGTTAGCCTTTTACCTCTAGTTCTCTTGATAGGAATAGCTGCATAGCATGGCAACATAGTACATTTACAACTTTCAAATCTGAGATAAAAAGACTGTATCTGAAGTCAGCAAATAAGCAAGCAGTGAATGTGAACTGGCCATGGGCAGACACATCTCCACTGACACAATGGAATTATAACACACTGCTGACACAAGCTCTGAATTTGTTCTAGAAAGCAACGATATTTAGTACAACTGTCAGCCCTTGTGCCCTAGAGAAACACAACCATGTAGATTAAATCACTATTGAGTCACAGTTCAGGCAGCTGTTGAGGCAGAAGTAGCACACAGTCCCGCTAACTGTGTGCTAACTAGACTACAGATAGCCACCAACTTCAGAGACAAAAAGCCCACCTTCTGTGACAGGGACATCATTCCTCTCCTGTTGGAGTGACGCCTCTACTCCTGATTTAGTCCAAGACAAACCAAATAGCTGTCTGTAAACAGAAAGTTCATTGTTGTGTTACAAAATAGTAGGACAGCAGTGGAATCTAATATTCCATGATATCACAGTTGTCCAAGGAAGCATCAACATTAAATTTTTTAATTTTCTGTTTATTTAAAAAAAAATATTATGGACTATATACAAATATATACAAATGTATACACACACACATACATAAGATAGGGAAGAAAAGTACCGCAAATGGTATAACTACTGGGATCTCTCTCATCTGATCTGTAACACCAGCAACGCATGTGGTAAGATTCTGAGGTATGCTTTAAGCAATTTAAGAGATTAATACGTTTTTTTTCTCTTAGAAAGGTAATGTGTTAACGGGGGTTAAGCAGTTGAGGCTTCAAAGTCACTTACAGAAAAAAAATTACAAAACATATCTAACAGACCTATAGAAATGGAATTTACAAGTTTTAAAAGAACATTACAGTGAAAGCCTGCTTCTCTGACAGCCATGAGTTTTGTCATCATTTCTAATTTTAAGGTTTTTACTCACGCTATCTACTAATTTGACTGCACTTTTTGTGTCAGGTAAAAGGCAGTGCTAAAACATGCCATGACAATTGAGGCAATTTGAAGTGTACAAACAAACAAACTCATTCAAGAAGCAGCATGCACTAAACAACTGGGAAAATGACTTGTGTTCAGACTTCTGAGTATTTGTTGCAGGAAGTCTATGGGCTTCAAGACTGAGGCATTCAAAGAATGGCATTCTTCAGGAAGCTAAAAGGAAGTGGGTTGGACAAACAGGCTGCTTCCAAACTTCTAGGAAATAAGTTATAACAAGAACATATGAACAAGAACATAACAAGACTAACCTTAACTTCAAACACACAAGAAACAGAAGTTTAAATTTTTGACTAAAACCACGACTAATGCAAATTCTGAACTTAATTTGGACATCTGGAAAGAACCACACACACACGAGCCAGAATAATTTGACAGTATCACAATAAAGTCAAGTATTTTGTTGATGCATGCATGAGTCCATCCTCCATAAAGCTATGTAAAGGAGAGGGGCAACTGCATTAACTGGCACACAGAGCAAAGCTCCAAATGAGCCCATGTCCACCCTGGCTTTTTCTCCCTCTTTAGAACACAGAGAGTTTCCTGGTTAAGCAGCACACAGTTACTCTGCCTGGAAAAGAATGGCAGACTAAACAAGGGGCTAGACATTTATGTTACAAAAGCTTTACAGTATTTAGACATTTTGTCTGTGAGAGAACCTATCAAAAAGGCCCTATTTATACATACAGCCTGTTTGTTCTATACATAGAAATTGTGAACCGAACAGGGACTTAGAGAAGGAAAACTCACAAATTTTAAGGTAATCCTAAGAAAGAAAATATGTTGAAGAAGTAGAATTAGCTTAAACACAAGTTTCATAGAAAGACATTACAAGTCCACACTGCAGCAAGATCATTGTCCTTTTGATGAATTCTTCAACAGGAGCCTCCAGCACTACATAGAAGTCTGCAACCACGTGCAAGGTTTAAAAGTTACTCCTGGGTTCTTTTAGTATCATGGTTTCAACTGGGAGTTGACTTTCTTACTAGCAGCTGGTATAAGGCTATGTTTTGGTTTCTGATGAGAATGGTGTTAATCGCGCACTGATGGTTTTAATTGCTGCTAGCACTCAAGGCCCTGTCTGCTCCTCACACCACCCCAACAGCAAGTAGGCTGGAAGTGCACAAAAAGTTGGGAGTGGATACAGCTGGCACAGCTGACCCCAGCTGACCAAAGGGATATTCCATACCATACAATGTTATGCTCAGTATATAACACTGGGGGAAGAAGAAGTGGGGGACATTTGGAGTGATGGCCTTTGTTTTCCCAAGTAACCATTATGCGAGAGGGAGCCCTGCTTTCCTGGAGATGGCCGAACACCTGCCAGCCCATGGGAAGCAGTGAATGAATTCACTTGTTTTGCTTTGCTTGCATGCATGGCTTTTGATATACTTATTAAAATGCCTTTACCTCAACCCACCAGTTTTCTCACTTTTACTCTTCCAATTCTCTCCCCCATCCTACCAGGGAGGGGGAAGTGGTGAGCGAGCAGCTGCGTGGGGCTTCGTTGCTGGCTGGAGGTAAACCATGACATTTAGTAAAGTGGATCAAGTGATCAAGTTGATGGGGAAAAATGGATTTTCATTCCCACTTACGCTATTTGACATTATAAGTCCTTATTGAAATTTGGCTGATTACACAGTCGAACACACTTTTTAGCAGCCACTTAGTCTTTCTTCAAAAATCTCTTTAATGCTTTTCCCAAAGAGCTAGGCAGCAGGAGAACTCCTACGCTTTTGTAAGAGAGATCCTGTGACTGAACTTACCTTTTCCTGACCACTTTTACCCATAGGCTCCCAAAATCAATGAGCTGAAAACTCAAAACTAAGATACAGGTCCACGATGTTTAAAGAGTAGGGTTAATATACAGGTAAATAGGGTTTATATAGAGGTAAAAGACATTAGCAGAGTTTGGCAAAATGCAATAAAAAAAAAAAGAAAGTCATCATGCTCTTCACTGGGCCATAAGCACATCCTGCCACATGGCACCGCTGCAGCATTTTAAACTATTTAAATTTTCATCCAAATTCTAATTGCTTGACTGCAACCTTGTTTGTATCTCTTGTTAACTCAGTTTATATTTTGGTTTTGAAGCTTCTAAGGCAAGTTGTAACAAAAACACTGCTAGACATGAGATGTCTTGAAAACAGATATTCCAGACAGTGCTGGGAAAAGTTATGTGGCCAAAACACCATGCTCAGTTGTCAATTTTCTTAAAGGTAAATATCGCAATTGACACTATCATTTGTCCACCTGAGTAAAATATACAGCTTCCCTTTATGAAGTCTGAACTGAAAGATGCGAAACTTAAATGTGTACGTCTCTTCAGCCAGGGCCTTCTATTCCCAGTGTTACTCGAACTGTTTGAGGTTACTACAGGCTCCAGACACCGCAGGAAAGGAAGGGTTGTGACAATATAGAATCATAGAATCATAGCATGGTTAGAGTTGAAAGGGACCTTAAAGATCATTGAGTTCCAACCCCCCTGCCATTGGCAGGGACACCTCCCACAACCCCAGCTCTCTCAGCCTGTCCTCATAGGAGAGGTGCTCCAGCCCTCTGATCATCTTCATGGTCCTCCTCTGGACTCGCTCTAACAGGTCCATGTCCTTCCTATCCTGAGGACTCCAAAGCTGGCCACAGTACTCCAGGTGGGGTCTCACCAGAACAGAGTAGAGAGTTAGAATCACCTCCCTCAGACCCGCTGGCCACACTTCTTTTGATGCAGCCAAGGATGTGGTTGCCTTTCTGGGCTGCCAGCGCACATTGCCGGCTCGTGGTGAGCTTCTCATCCACGAACACTCCCAAGTCCTCCTCGGGGCTGCTCTCAAGCCATTCTATGCCCAACATGTATTTGTGCCTGGGATTGCCATGACCCAGGTACAGGACCTTGCACTTGGCTTGGCTGAACTTCATAAGGTTCACACAGGCCCAGAGCATTAAAACTATGCCAGAGTTGTTGAGTACCTCATCAGTTTACCTCAAGAGGTCTAATTCCTATCTCACTGCTTTCACTGTTCTCTGGTGTAAACTAGGAGTGACTCAAGCACTGCATTTATTTAGATGTGCAGTTCAGCAAGAAGAAACACCCTACAAAGAGGGAGCTTTTGTTTTTCTACCTGCTTAAGAAGCAACAAAAACTTACAGTTTATCATGTTTTAATTTGAGTCTGAAGAAAATTATCAAGCTCTATACGCTTCATGTACTGAAGAAGGGCATGAATACAACTTCACAAACTTGCCTTTTTGTCTTTTTTTCAATTTAAAAAAACACAACTACTCATTCTGATGAAGTGAGGAGGATTTCTCTTCAGTTTATTTTAAATTCAGTGAAAAGGGTATTTTTTTCTTCCACCTTGTGTTGAATTGGCCCCTGTAGGTAAATTGCTTGAATAAGCCCTGCTTGTTGGATGATAATTGAATGAGCTTGGGGAATTTTGTCAGTTCCAGGTGTCGAGGAGTTGGGAGAAAATAACATCTGTTCTCAACAAATAGCAGAAAGGTAAATTCAAAGTCAGTCTTAATAAACTGGGAGCACGAATGGTAAATAGAGAATAAAAGCGTTACATTAAAAATTATTCTTTTAAAAGTAAAAATATGCTTTTATTATTAGCTTAACATAGTAAAGCTAAGCTGCTACATCCTATATTGTTATTTTATCTTTTTTTTTTCTGTGATACCATGCACTGTCACGATTTGTCATTGTGGCTAAAACTCTTGGGATCTCTGCACCATGTTCACTGTGAAAACAGTCAGACAATTATATGGCTACACAATGACATGCTAGGAGCCTAAGCACAAGTTGTAAAAAAAGACAGATGGTAGAGAGTCCGCTGCTAAATATTCACCATTGTCTGTAATTTGACACAGTATTTTACATAACCGCTTTAATAATTACATTGTTTTTTATACTTGTGGATACTTTGATTCTTCTTTCCCATCCCCTTCTTTATGCTTCAGACCCAGATACAGTAATATGAGAAAAGTAACTCCACAGACATGAGTGAAGAAAGAGCCACCCTTCTTGATCCTGACCTGGCCCCTGGGTACACAGAGCAGAATTCTGAGGCAGCAGAGAGAGGGAACAGAGAAAATGAGTTATTGCTTTTTATACTGTTCTGCACAGATCATCCCACTCACTTCCAAGCCCCACAATACCTCAGCTATATGAATTACTACAGCATGGCAGTGACAGTAATTTATGTGAGTCCAGCAGAGGAAAGAATTCAGAGCAAGAACATCAGGTACATTCACACTGACAGAGAACTCAGTCCAGGGACCCTTTGTTATATGGAAAGTATGTAATCCAAAAGAATAATTTAGTATTCGTCAATATCTTAAGGTTTTAAATGTAAGGGAAAAATCTCAAAACAGAACAGCCCCTATCAGGACTAGCTCGTTCTCACTTCCACATAAAGACCTCATATCTTTTAAGAGCAGAAAGGGTACAAATGCACAGTACCTGCATAGATGGCTTTACTATTTAAAGTTTGTCTTAACTGGACAGTTAAAATGATAATCCAATTGCTGAAGAAGCAAATATCCAGAATTATCTTCTATTGAATCTGTGCTGACACACAGAGTATTGAGTAATCCTTCCTCCCTGTACCTTCTTTCCCTAGGGCAGCTAATCAACTTTTTATGAAAGTTACATGGCATTCTTACCTGGCATAACAAGCCACAAAAGCTAGGTTAAATGTGCAAGCTCTTTGTCTTAATCTGTCAAGAAACGTACTCCCTATTTTTGTCCCAACACTGCAAACATACTGAGAGTTCCTATTCCTATAAGCATGTTCTCAACTTCAGCATAGCCACTCACAGCCTAAAAGCTGCTCACACAAAGAGAATAGCAAAGCATAATCAGAAGATCATTGGTAAGTAAAAAAAAAAAAAAACCGCTCTCCATGATCATGCCAGTTTTATATTTACCACCTTATTTATTAACAAAACTTGGGAGGAAACTTGGGAGGATGAGGATCACTCTATAATCTACGCTTATGTCCATAGAGCTAGCGACTGCGAACAGCATGTTTCACTGCTGGCAACTGCACAAAGAATACTTTGGGCTGAATGGCTGATTATCCATCAATTCCTGCATAACTGATACAGGTGGTAAACACACAGCCACATGGGACAGAGTTTGTAACGAAACTTATACACTACATCTTCTGGTACCTGTGTGATTTTTTTGTTATAGTCAACATCTCTTTCTCCACAATATGAAGTCAACACCAGTATTTGACCACGTACTCCAGCCTTTTGCCATACTCTAACAGTTTTCCTCTTCATCTCAGAACACAAATAGGAACGTTCTTTGAAACCAACTTAGACTAAACTTTTTTTTTTAATGTTAATTTTCAGGACTGATTCCAATTCTGCTTTTAGCAGATGGTTTGCTACTTAATGTCTTTAGGCAAGGCAGAAAAGCTTTAATCAATAGAATCAAAAGAAATGTTGAGAAATTACATGCAATTTTACAAAATCAAAGGCATTTCCTATATATTGTCAAGTAGACAAAAACATATTGACATGTTGTTACTGCAAGGAGTCAAGGAATGTTTCACACATTACAACATTAAATTTCCCTTTGCGTGGCTTCAAGTCTCCTGGCTTCCTTGTGACAATAAATTTTACTCTTTCATAAATTTAAAAATTCTCCCACAGTAGCTTATTTTGTAATATGAAAAAAGAATCCACGGCTGAACAATTAAAAATCTACTCTCAAGAGCTAGAAGTTGCAATATAAAAAGCTTTACATTCGCTTACTCGTTCAAATGAGAAATCAGTAGTGTGGCTTCCCATTCATTCTATGGCCCAGTATCATACCTGCTTCTACAGCAATCAATCATCCCAAAACAGTCTCCAATAGTAAGTGATGAAATGTGCAGGATTCACTCTAGCCATCAGCTATTACTCAATTACTGCAGAGAACACTAACAATTGTCTGAAAACCTGATACCAACGCACTTCAGGCAATACTTCTGCCCTTTGCATTTCCAGACTGCAGGAGTCTGTTCCTGTTGCCACCATACTGAGATATTATGCAAACATGCTCCCACTTGCTCTAATCAAGTTCTTGCCTCAATGCTTTTATTACCATTTACAAACTCTTCCATGTCAGCTCATATCAGGCAATGGTGAAGATCCTTCCTGCCTTCAAGACAAAACATATGGATCCTTAGCGTAACCATTAAAAACACATACATACATTTATAGAGATATTATTATCATTATATAGAGAATATTTTTAATATATTAAATATTTGTACATATATTTCCATATTCACTTGCATGCAAAGTTTTTCTCAGTACTTAAACGAAAATATAGTAGAATTAGCATTTTAAAGGTACTTTTAAACTGCTTTCATGTAAGAAAGACATAAGCTGTGCTGAAAAACTCATGTATGTTGACAGAATGGCATTTATATGAAGTATAACAATAAATCAATGAGATGAAAATGCTTCTATACTAAAAGCATTCCTCTTACAACACCTGCATTTAGAGAAATGAAAGCTGCAAGTGGGAATGCTCTATCCAAACACAAGTCTTCTGTCATCATTTTGCTACTGCTTTTTCTGGCCTTGCTTCTTTTAGCGCATAAATTCACGAGTCTTCCTGGCATTACATATGGCTTTACACATCCCTTTGGAACTTGTGGGGGTTTTTTACTGTTGATTTGCTTGTTTTATGCCTAACAGTTTAAAATTAATTTTGAATTTACATGTCTTTACAACCATGTGAAAATATTAGCTAAACACAAGCTTAAAATATCTCATTCAATTACATCTAAGTTTAATGATGTCATAATTCTTTATGGCTGACATCGTGTTGTAAAGCCACAGAGTACTAACTCGATTGCTTCTTGAAAAACCAGGATCAAAACAACAATACGTGACTGTAATATTGGAGGCTAATAGCAATACAATTTTGGTGCCAAGACCAGCATCTTGCTTATGATATTCTGGCTGTATACAAGCCAAATATTTCTTGCTTCATTAAAGATACTACACATTTTAAAAGGTCTATATAAACTATATCAAATAGATTTAAGTCTTGCATTTTTTGCTAGATTTGGTTTTAATTAACACAAGCAAATATTTGTAATAATCTACTAGTTGTGAGACTGGTTTTGAGAGCAACAGGAAAGTAAAAGGCTTTCAGAATAGAATCAGAAATGGTGCATCACTTCTTTACGCTCCATGGAAACTCAACAGCACTAGTTTCACCAGTTTCAGTAACACTAGTGGAAACAAAGTTTCCACTCAATAGCTGTAGTTTCATATTAACTAAAAAGGGATAAAACATTCAGGTAGCCTTATGCAGCCTTTAGCTTCTATACTTCTCTGCTCCCTGCCCCTCTTCATCCTCCTAACTGTTACACATGAAGTTAACACATCTTCTAATCAGAAATACCATAGAAACTACAACATACTACTCCCCCACCCTTCACCTCAGCAACTTAAAATATTCCTGTTAGCACAAGTAGAGGAGGGAAATGCTGGCCTCCTGGGATCATGCAATATACAGCTGGTAAAATTATAAATACCACAGAGAAAAACAAACAAATAGAACAACATTATTTTAAAAACTATGCTGTGCTCTTTTCTGTGAGCCATATTTATTCTGTGCACAGAGAAATCCCAAAAGGTGTTTTCTCTAACCATAACTCTATTGCAATGATAATCCTGTAATGGATGGGTACAGACTCACTGAATCTGCTGTGCTGGAAAAGTTTATCTGACAGTTTTTCTCTTACCTACGGCATGCCAAACCTTCTTGCAAAGCCTTTGGCAAGTCATGACTCGATGCAGAAAGAAAAGCTTCAAAGGAATTTGAATCCACCATGAAAGCAGGGACAGATAATTCCCTGTATTCGTTGGAGGATTCATGAAACAGATCTCTAGCTAGATCCAGATTACATATGGGCAAGCAACACAGTCT
The DNA here is from genome assembly GCA_002844005.1 of Limosa lapponica baueri. Lineage (NCBI taxonomy): Eukaryota > Metazoa > Chordata > Aves > Charadriiformes > Scolopacidae > Limosa > Limosa lapponica. Next base: position 166,486 of record KZ505764.1, on the reverse strand, counting down.
AAAAATCTGTAACATCTCCCTAAAATGAAGACTAGACTATTCATTTATCTATGAATAAAAAAACCCAGAAATACTATCTCTTTTTCTTACATTCTTCAGAAAGCTGCTTATACAAATCCTCTTTTCTCAGAGATCACCTGTGACGGCTCTAATAAAAGGAAAATTCAAACACTCACATTTAAAATAAGGAGCTTGATTTAGGAAGTAGGAATGCAAAACCAAAGCTACAATAGAATTTCCACACCCCCACCAACTTTACTGACACAAGGTCACTGAGATCATGAATTTTCAAGATGCAAGTAGAGAATTAGGCAATTATGTGGTATTTAAGATGTGCTAATTATAACATGCATGTTGGGAAGGATATCTAATTTCATACTTCAGAGCTCATGTCAGCCTCAAATTCCTATCAGTGAGGCCAAGATTTACGGTGGCAGAACAGACGTGGCTACTACACAACACTGCAACGTTTGCCTACTGCAGGATTCACACACCCTCCCTGGGCTGTTACTAATGGGATAAGAGAAGACCTTCTGTCTGATTCATCTGAGCAACTCTGGCATTGAGTCAAACCCGCCAGCAACAGTCTGTATAAACTTGGCCATATCAATTCTCTACACTCCTCTCTTCTGCCCAGCTCCTGCAGATCTTATCCATGGAGACAAAGATCTCTGAGTCAAGGATTCCGCTACAGCACTGATTACAAGACAACTGGGATTTCAGCTAGCTGCCACAGTGTTACTGTCATAAATATAATGAAGAAAAAAAGTCATATGCTTAAGTAGAGAATATAGTAAGAACCCATTACGGACTTGAGAAGACACATTCTGACATTTTAAAGGCAGAGAATTTCAAGCTAGCAACTTGGACCTTCCACCTCCATAATAAAAAAAAAAAAAAAGTAAGAATATTCTTATTTGTTTATTTTCAAAGCCAAGAAGAGGAGGTGCTGGAGAGCTGTAATAATTACAGTCATGGTTTTGGCTCCCAAAGATCTCTGTCTTTGCCTCAGGAAACTCAGAATATCAAGTTAAAAGTAGCACCTTGGTTACAAAGCACCAGTTGAGCAGAGAAAATTTATGAAGAAATCGGAAACAATGGTGTTACATGAAGAACACATCTGCAGGGCACAACTGTAGTCAAAATAGATTTAATGGTAACAGCAGCATGAAGACAGAACATTAGGTTTCAGGTACCTGGCAATTTCAGTGTCTGCTTAGCATATTTGCCCACACTGTGCACTGTTTGGAGCCCAGAAGTTTCTAAAGCTACAGAGGTAGCACTGGAAAGCCAAGGACAGCACAGATGGACTACTCCACAGATAGTGGAAATGATACTAGATTCTGGCCATAATATGGCTTGGTGAACAAAACCAGGAAGACTAGAAGGTATTTTAAAATTAAAAAAGGAAATTAAAAGAAAAATAATATAGCAGTCAAATGAAAAAGAATTCATCTCAGAGGAGGCATGACAAAGTAAGAAGTCAGTTTTCACTTTTGCATTAGACAGACATTTAATTTCATTAAAGAAGTAGATTTCCTAGTTGTGGACCAGTAAATTACTTCAGCTATTATCACCAGTCACGCAGTATCTGCTCTAGACTCAGGGGCAATCCCAAGACACCACAGCACACTGTACTAAATCCAGTCTCTAATCTCTGGTCCAAGCGTAGCAAACAGCATAGTCTTATGGCTGCAATAAATGAGGACATCTGTTAACCAGCTAAAGATGATTCATGTCCTGTTACGTCCCTTGCTACACTCCACACATTAAAAGCTGATGATCAAGTTCCTGGGCTGTTCTAATGGTAACCAAGGATTCCCTATGGTCCTCGTGAAGGCAGCTAAGCCATCTTCACAACTGCTTCCACTGTCTCAAGATCTAAGCCTAGTATCAACTTTTGTAAATCATCATAGATTTTCTTTCTGTATCATGTCTCCAACATTCAGATGGATAATATTAGCTTATCGCATTATACCGCAGCTTATGCACGCTTTCATAGTGTGATGTTGATGACAAGATCTTTCTGTTGAACACAGAATTAAATTAAACTGCTTTTGTGGTTTGTCACAGTCAAGGGAGCAACATTAGATAGAGACAGGCAAGAACTTTCACCTTTTTGCCCTAGAGATTATAGAGAAACCACATAGCCCATGCCAGGCTCAGTGATAAACAAGTATTCATAGTCTTTGTAATATAATGGAAAGCCTCATATTTTGCACACACACACTTGCAGGGCCAGATCCTGTACAACTGGAGGCAGAGGGCTAGATTCTTTCATAAGCACTTAGCTCATGCAAGAGAAAAAAATAAAACTCCATCAGCCACGAACAAATAGTACACAGGGATGTGATTCTAGAGTTGTGTCCTGTTCCTTAAACAGAGTAAGCATCATTAGCATGTAGGAGCCATTTCTCAAAACACAGTCTTGAACTCAATGTACAGTAATACTCTTGTATTTGATTCAGAAATACAGAGTGCACCTTGTGTACAGATATAGCCATCTTTTTCTGACCCAGTAAACAAGAACAGACATATCACATTGTATGGCGGCCTCGGCACTAGGTTCCTCTGAGCAAAGGCTCTTTTGAGTTCTAGGCCCTAAGCAAAGTCACACCTCCTACTGCTCTCTTTGCCCACCTTTGCGTGTACAACAGTTAATTGGCAGATCACAACCAACCCCAGGTCACAGTATGCCCAAGAGGAAGAATGGTTTTCATATTGGACTGCTAAGGGAGATATTGCCATGAGAGAGCACAACACTGGGACCAAGCTGATCTCACACATAATACACAATTCCCAGCAGCTATGTGTAGGTCTTGCTTTGTGTTTCTTTTCATATGTATTTCTCTATATTTTGGTCATGCAGATAAAATCATTCATTAGTACATAGGCACAACAGTCTAGCAGAAAGTCAAAAGACCTACGTTTGAATCTCTGCACAGCTGCAGGCTGATTGTGTCAACCTGAGCAACATTTTCCAAAGCGACACCTAGCCAGCATAAATGAAGCACTCGGCTGAGTCCAGAACCTTAAGCAGAATAGCTATCTCCATCTCTGCACAGCCCATAAATCATCTGCTCAGAGATTGTAGTACACAATCCGCTCTTTCCACTGAAGCTGTGCCATTATGCAGAGATAACAAACGTCAACAAAAATGAACTTTTTCAGAGAGAAAAGACAAAATTCTCCAGCTTAGCAATAAAAGAGCTTGTGGAGGGCATAGAAGCCTCAGTTTCCAGTCTCTGCTCCTAATTCATTTTTTAACCTTCTGTTGAAGGCTTTCATGTGAACTACAGAAATTGTCTAGATTGAAGAAAACAGAATCCGGGTCAATTCCCTTCCCAACTACAAAGCTACCGTTCACTCTCACTTTGTAGCCCAATAAAACTTTTCTTGTTTCTGGCTCAAAACAGACAATTTTGGGGAAAAAAAAAAAAAAAAAAAAGCCACTGGAATGCTATTCACGTTATATAAACCTGAAGAATAAATACAGCAATCAAGCCAACAATCAGGAAAGAAAAAAAAAAAAAGAAAATAATTCATTCTGAAAAAATTACTTTAATCATGAAAGGAATCAATCAGGAAAGAAAAAAAAAAAAGAAAATAATTCATTCTGAAAAAATTACTTTAATCATGAAAGGAATCATTCAATCTTCAGCAATAAAATACAATTACCTTAATGAGACCAGACTACCACTTCTCAGTTTTGGCCACTGCATCCTAACCATGGCAAAATAAATTCATGGCGGAAGAACCATCAAGAAAGAATACAACTAGAAGAGAACTAGAGATATCAAAAGCACAAAAAAGTTAACTTCAATAACAGTAATAATAAATTATCAAGTCGTAGTCAACATAGCCAACACCATTAAGTCTACAGTAGATGGTCCTTGAAATACCTGAACCTCCAGCAATGCTTGAAAATTCACAGTAATTTAAGAGTCAGAGTCTTCTCACTGAAATCACTATATTAAGGTTTTCTTTAGTGCACCCATTCCTAGGCATGGAAGAACATGAAAGGTAAATTCAAATTAATCCACGCTGACATGCAGCAATCTAGAATGACTGGAGAAGTCACAGCCTGAAAAGAAAAAATAATGGAATTAATCCTGCGTGTCTTACATATCCAAGTAGTTCCTCCTCTTACAATTAGTTGCTTTGGGACAGCAGGTCTCTTTGCTTGTATAGAGACTGTGAATATAGGGCCCTCTGTAGCGGAGCAAGAGCTGTGTTCCCAGGACTACTGTCTACTGCTGATTTGTTTCTCAGCAGAATAAACACACTGCAGTGAGTGATAAACATGCCTAATTGCTTTTGAGCTTCAGAGAAATAAGCTGGGGGGATTTAACAATTAATTATTCCCAAAAGGAAAGCAACACAAGAGTAAGAGACATGGGGGAGTGGCCATGCGAATCCTAGTGAGCCTGACTTTACAGAATCCAGCTAGCCAGCCAGGTTCAAAGGATAACCATCACAAACCAGAGGTTTACATACTACATTCTTCTTCATGTTGGAAATCAAGAAATAAATAAAGGGTATATACCAAACATGGGGCTTATTTATCCAAACCTTTAGATGGCTAAAATTAAGGACCTGGGTTGAATTAGTTCCCAAACTCAAAATATGCAATTTCTGAAAGCAAATCATTCAACCCTATCACCTGTCCAGGACACAGGGAATGAATCCCACACTGGAGATCTCTCCCTCGCCCAGCTGACCACAAAGGGTGATTAGATATCCATTCTAAGCAGCAGGAAGGCCGAGAGATGGCGCATGCATCTCCTCTCTTACAAACTTTCCCAAATAACCCCACACACAGTGCCTGGCATTCCATTTATGGCAACAGATGCAGCAGCTTGCGAAGATGAGGGACCTAAGTCCTAGTACAACACAGATGTCTTAGTATCATCCATTGATCTTAACTAAGAATTCAGCTGGTCCAGAAATGAACTGTGTGTTTACAACTTTAACTTAGACCTACTCTATGTATTAACTGCATGTAATTTATTAATTGTTTAGGTCCCAAGGCAGGGGTGGGGGCAAGGAAGCAAGTTCATTTCATAGACTTAAAAGTCCATAATCTTTTAAAATAATGCTTGAATGCAAACATCATCTGATCAAAACTATGACGGCTGAAAATATTAAAGGCTGAAAAATATTAAAATAACATTGCATAGTAAGACAACAGGATGGCATGCATGAGGTGTTTTAAGTGAGATCAGATTAACCATAGCACAGCTTTTCAAGAGAAAGGTTCGACTCACCACCTATGGTGGCCTAAAGCCAGCTGCAAAAAACAATACATTGCTCCCTTCTTGCTGGTGTTTTTCCTCTTGTCATTGTTACAAACTAAATAGCTGATTAAGAGCAGTCTGCCTGCTCACATGACCTTCCAAATGCACGTGAAACGTAGGGCAGTTTTTTTAGTGACATGATGCATTATTAAGATGAATGATGTCTTGTGTTCTGTCTGAAGCACTATTGCATTGATTTTAATAAAATGAGAGTGTTTGGGGTTTTTTGAACCAGTGTGTTCCATGGGAACTCAACAGAGCATACTGTTTTCAAATAAAATTGAGAAAAACTGATTTCAAACCCTAGGTTGGAACCACAGATACTTAATTTAACACAATATTCATAAACCTGAGCCCTTTAAAGTATGCGTTCTGATAATAAACCTCAATAGTACTAGATTATACATGTGTTGCACACCTTTGTTAGACATAAAAAGATTGCATTCTGCATAAAACTATCCATCTTGTCTTTTCCTCGATTTCTTTCACACACATAAAAACACACACTATTAATCTAAAAAAATATACCATCTTGTTTGCAAACTTAAAAGGAAGTAGAAACTAAAAGTTTCTCCCAGTGGGTTGTCAGATAGCATAAAAGGTATGCTTCCTACTAATGACTGGGGGGGGGCGGGGCGATCGGGGGAAGAATCCGGTAGCATTCAGATGTAATTAACACCACAATCACCACAACACACTGCCAGAGAAAAGCATGCAGGTCATCAGCATTGTAAAGAGGTAAAGTGGTTTGACCAAAACCATCTTGTAAACTGTGGCAGGCCACAAGCCAAGAATTCATGATTCCCAGGCAAAAGCTCAATTTCCAGCATCACGCTTCCACTCCACACAATACTTCTATGGTCCCTATTGCAGAGTGTGCAGAGGAATTGTTATCCTTCAACATTTGGATACACAGTGGTGTAAGATGTGCAATATGGCAGGTACGTACTTGGGCATTCGAACTTTTCCACTCTTGGCCAATATCAGTACCCATATTTCCCTTTCCAATGCTATTCTTTCTGAACAGGACGCATGCACACTTCCATTCTCTCTGAACTTCTCTTATCTGGAAACGTCTTTTCAGTCTGATACCTTTCTTGCCGTGAAAATGTCTTTTTAAAACACATACTTTTAAAAGTGTTTTATATGAAGGCATCTCTTGTTCCTTCTCATTTCCAGGACACTTGGTAAAATATTACAAGACTGCAATTTATATGCTAGAGGAATTCCCAGATGGCATCTAATTAAACAATTCAATCAGAAAACAAATTAAAATGAAATATTAGCCTAACCCCATGTGTAAAGTGTGGCAGTTAAAGCTCTCTGGTATTTGCAGGATATCTTATGGAATGCAATTCTATTACCCACGCTAATTTCATGCCTGCTCAGCACTACAGAATGTCTGAGCTATTGACACTTCTCTCCAACATAAAAAAGAAGCGGTCCAAGGAAAAGTTTAACAGCAAACCCTTATAGATAACCCTTATAAACTTGTCCAGAACCATTACAGCAGCTGGTTTACCCAATTTATGGCAATGAATTTCAAACTTATAATTTCTTAAAGCTGACCTTCAAGGTCATCCCAAAACCAGTCACGCTTGGGATATTCCTTCCAATGACTACAGTGAGTTTTGCACTGTGACCCAGAATTCATGGCATCCCACAGTGTTAAGCAAAATCTGATTAAAATAACATCTTGCTCTGCAATCTCTGCCACAGGAATTCCTTGTGAACCCCAGTTATTACAATTTGGCAAGTAAAAGGACAGAAAATCCACTTACAGATAATGATCTCTGATTTTTATTTTATTTATTTATTTATCTTAAAGAGCAAGTAGTTTCAATAGGATATGAGAACTTTATAAACTTTATTTTTTTTTCTCTAAATATAATTTAGTACTTATTACCAAACTGTTGACTTAATTATTTTTAGACAACTCTCTTCAACTTTCGTACAAATGTTATTTAAGGAAAATATCTGTTTGGTTTATACATAAAGGTTTTTTTATCATAAAAAGTCACAACAAAACTTTATGCTCTAATCCATGCTATACTCTCCCCAAATTTAAGTATACACCTTTCTCTACTACTCTGAGAAGAACCACTGACCAAAGGAATGTGCCGATATGGATGTTGTGATTTTCCTTGAAAATAAGTAACAGTATTGGAGCTACACACCAACAAACCTGAAGGAGTTACGCTCCAACTTCATATGGAAATTCAATTAACTTCATGTATCTAACTCTTAACAGCGCCGTTTGAAAAATCCCTGCATCATACATGCTTCCACAGTGCACTCCACTGGCACACAGACAAGAATATATTTCCTTTTTAAAATCCATTTCAGGAATCAAGAAAAACTTAAGGGCTGCTTGAGAGAACTCAAAACTTGCAGGAGCTGCTATAACTCACCCTCCAGAAAAAAAAAGAAGTTATATTTTACTAATTTACCCAAGATGACAAGACTATCTGAGAAATGAAAGCATACAAAAAACAGTGTGTCACATATTTAAAAAAAATTAATACAAGTCACAACAAAGTCGCTGGGCTTTAATAGAACTGTAAATTTAGGAGTACTGACAAGCAGGGGAAGCCCAATTTATATGGCATTAGCCATCCTGCCTGTTCCACCTTTCTTCACGTTTCCAGAAGACCAGTTGGCCAAAACTGCCTGGAAGTGAGCAAGATTTTGTGCACTGGTGATAGGTATCATTTACCACATGGTTTGCTCTCACTTTTAAGATTTAGGAGAGACTAGAATTGGGATTTGAACATTTGGTAGAAGTTATGCAGAAGCAGAGAAATGTAGTCCCTCCAGATTTTGGAAGAGCTCTCACCCACCCCCACCTTCAGCCTCCTTACTATCCAACCCACTTAGCAGACCGAGGGAATGACTGCATGATGCTATGCAGATGATGAAAATATAAAGCAAGACACTAAAGATCACCCAGCAAAGCAAAGTGAAGTAAAATTCCAAACTCCCAGGAAATAATCATATTCTCCCCCACTGCTTGCCCGCTTCAACCCTTTTCCCAGAGCTCCCATTAAAAGGAGATCAAATTAAAAAAGCATTACACAAATGAGAGATTGCCCCAGTTATGATCCCAAGCGGCTCCCAGCACTACAGCAGCACTAAGGGAAAACCTTGAGCACACCCGGACACATGCAGACTCTTAGCACGGATTAGCAGATCAGGTTTACAGGGGGGAAGAGAACAAAAATTCCCCCCCGCAGCAACCCATTTTGGAAAAGAAAAATAACAAATACGAAACAATAACGATAAGAGCAAGATGGGAAGCTGCTCCACTACCCTTCGCGCCGAGCCCTCCCCGCGGACCCCCTACTTCAGCGAGACCCAGAGAGGCACGGAGCTGAGCTCAGATTTATTACAGCACCAGGCCGAGCCCAGCCCGGCGGGGCTGCCGCCGCTGCCCAGCGCCCGGGTGCTCGGGCCCAGCCGCCCCGCAGCCCTCCGCCGC
>KZ505764.1:80578-144581 GCA_002844005.1 Limosa lapponica baueri | reverse complement strand
ATTCGTTTCTTCCCTGGGATAATTGCAACGAAGATGAAAAGCACTTATCTCAAATCTGACTTTTAAGCCTCTGCTTAAAATCTAGGTGTGTGGGGTTTTACCCCACCCCACCCCCCCCAAGGTTTTCCAAAGAAAGCATTCCTTTCTGTGGAAAAAGGCATTTTCATAAAATAAAATTTAAAAAAAATAATAATCAAAATACAATTTGATTATCACCATGATAGCTTACTTTTTTTTTCCAATTAAGTGGTAATTTTCATGCTGTATATTTATGCTGTGTTACTTCTAAACTGCTCAACATTTCTACAGTGAAATAAAAAGAAATTATTCAGTTAAAGGACATACTTGTTTGAAATAAAGAGAAAAGAAGCTGTGGAATAGTTTAGAAAGAATCTAATCCAAGAGTAGGCTCATAACCCTGTAGGATATCAACAAGACTTTTTGAAACTGTAGTAAGTCTATCATGCTTTTAAAAACAAAACCAATATAACACTACCACCACAAAAAGAAAAACAAAAAAAAGAAGGCTCCTTTCCTGTATCTCAAAACCTAAGCTTTTAGAAAGTAACTGAAACATTTACTTTCAACCTTTAAGCCATCTTTAATGGATACCCTAATTCAAGACATAAAATACCACATGATTCATATCTATCTTCATGAACAAGAAATAGAATACTTTTCATATCAGATAGGAAGGATATAAAGTTCTTGCACTGTTTCTGTGTTGGGGAACATTACGAAGTTGCATACATTTTGTTCTGCAGCTGGAGTTTAATTAGGTTAAATAAAGTGTATTTCCTTGTTTAGTTTCATTTATTGGACAAAGAATTATGATTCCTCTTATACAGCCAATCACAATCCACAGAAGGGGTCACTTTAGACAGGTGTTCCCTCATACCTATTCACTGTTACCCGATTGCCAAGCAAGGTATCTGGATCAGATAACTAAGGTAAACCCCCCCTCTAGTCTGTCTGTCCTTCCCTAATGATGGCACTGCCTCACAGAGAGATTAACGATCTTGCTTACTGCTTTGATCAACAAAGCAGGCTTCTCTCCCTCAGGCTGCAAAGGCTCAAACAGCTCAGTTTAGTTTCTGCTATTGACTTAGAGAAGGAGTGTTATATAGGCATCAGCGCACAAGAATATGATTTCTTTAAGCCAGAACTTACAACTAGAAGGAAGAAGAAAAAGAGGGCAAAGCTTCTCCAGAATTTATGGAGCACTGAAGTTTGATGCTGCAGTAGGAAAAATATACAAAACCCTTGTTAAATGGGCCTATCTCAAGAAGCACTGAGGAAGAATTTATCCCTGAACTGAGAAAGGCTTTACTGACTTCTACAGGCAACAGCACAAACCCCCGAAGTATTTGCACAGGTATAAAGACTGCTCATGGGAAGAGATGAGGAATTGCTAGACCAAGACTCTCATTAAAGAAAGGACAACAACAAAAAAAAATTCCCACTTTTATTAATAAACAGGAGAGCAATTAAAAAGCACCAACTACAACTATTAGAGAGAGAAAGGTGGCATCAAGATCAGAGGGGAAAGAAGAAATCCTCTCATGGGCCATGCAGGTGCACATTATGCCAAGATTCAGTCCAGACTAGAATATTCAGAGCAACAAAGCAGTGAAGTTTCCTTGACATTTGTTTGAGTCCTCCAGTGTGCATAAATATTTGAACAGAGCTAGAAGGGATTTTTGTCCTGACTATATTGGGTGGGGGAAAAGAATGGCAGGGGTTGACAGGGATTTGTATTATTTTTGGAGGGAGAAGGAAGGAGCACACTATTTTATGATGGCAATCATGGCATATTGGAAAAACCCTACTAACTGCAGCTCCTGTTGCTCTTGGCAAAACCATGATATTGGCATTAACAGAATCTTATGTGCTATTTACTATTGTCCATCAATGCCACTAGGGGGCTAGGTATCCAAAAATTCTGGAACAGCAGAGAGGGGGTAAAATTCTTAAGCAACAATCCTAGAGGCTGACAGAGCCTTATTAATCCGAATGGACCATACTGATCTTAAACCACAGGAGTGGACATGTTCCCCTCCTATTTGTGAGCTTTCATGGAGGGGTGGAAGGAATAGCAGCAGCAACATCCCGAATCGCAGAGATCATAGTAAGTATTTCAGACCAATTATATCACCCAGTATTCTGGCATATTTGTGGACACTATTCTGAGAGCACTCATTAAGAACAACAGGGATGAGTGTCCTCAGCTCATGATCCAGCCTCAGCCACCACTTACGTAGAAACACTGAAAGAAGCACATCTTGGGGGGGGATTTCTATTTTTTAATACTTTTTTTTTTTTCCTAATGTTAACAATGAAGGTTTCCTGTCATAGAAGTCTTGATAGCCTCACATATGTAAGAAATCATTAATTTCACTATTTCCCATTATATAAATAAATCTTTGACTGTAACCCACTTCCTATAGGAATGATACTCCAAACAAGATTAATATACAATATAGTAGCATTGTTAACTGTTAATTAATTATTTATAAAGAAGAGAGTTCTAACACTTAAAATCTTAACTAAAGTTTTAGAATTGGCAAAGATATCGTGCTTGGAGTTTCTGTTTTCCGTTTTGTTTCAAAAGACAAGGATTTCCCTTAAAATCCTTGATCTGCTCCTCTCTTTCTCCTTCTCTTTGTCCACTTCCCCCACCACCACCACCATTACAAATTCCCCCAGTGTTCTAGGAGTTTTAATGAGTTCCAGTTTGGCAGCTAAATTAGATAAAACCTAACTATAGCAATTATTATGCCAAGTGGAGACAAATTAAAACAAACAAACAAGCAAGCAAACAACCAAAACCAGAACCCCAAAACCAGGGAAAACCTCTCAACCTCTGCAACTGCAGTTATATCTACTTTCATTCATCAAATATAAGAACCACTGAAGTCGCTATGAATGCCACCTTCTAATGTGTGTCACTGGCAGTAGAAATCTAGAACCCCTACTGAAACTCTGCTAGATGCCATTGCCAAAAGCTGCATTTTTTTTTTTCTTCCTGCTAGATAGATGTCTAGCAGAGCTGAAAGAGAATACAGATGGAGGCTAAAGGAGGCTTAACACCACTAATTCATGCATCACTGCCGTTGGGTTTGCTGAGCATTTCACGAGACTGCTTTCTTTCCAGTAGGCTAATGCAATGAATCTGCATCAGAGACCAATAATTTCATTAACTGGTTGAAGCTGGTTGGGTTGGAACATGAAAGACTTGGCAAGACTGTAAATTAGAGGGTGTATATTTACACAATTTTCTCCAAGTGAAACGGAGTTCATTCATAAAGAAACTTAATGGACAGTAAATTTGGAATTTATCCTCTGAAACAAAACTAAAAAATCCAAAAATTCTGGTAAGCAAGAATGGCATTAACCATATAAGTATACTTCAGGTAACACAGCATACTTGTAAAGCAGAAGAGTGCATCCACCACTTCAGCTGATGACTACTCTTACCATCAGTTCCCACATGCTTTCTGTTATCATGTAATGCTATGCTGAGTGCAGATCTGCGTTGTACAAGTGTTCAACTGCAGGAGAACCGTAGCAGCACACTGGGAGCTTTGAACAAGGGAGCCAGCATCTTGGGAGACGAAGAGGTGCCTTATTCATCCAACTTCCAATACTTGATGAATCAAATCTTCAAGTGTTGCCACATAAAGACACCTCTCATGCTGATGCCTTTACTTATTTACTACTAGTTTTCAGAGTCCAGATCAGTGTTTATACCTGGTTTTTGTCACAAAGAGGATGTTGCCACACCAGTCTTTAGAAAGGCAAGAAACAGAACATGCCCGTTTCCCAAAGACTTCTGTCCCTAAGAACTATCCCTGCAGTGCTGTGCTGCTGAGGGTTTCAGGCAAGTTGAACTCTTTACAAGATAGCTATAGTTGACAAAAAATCAACATGGGCTCCTCCCTCATCCTTCCTTCCCACTCTAAGTTAATCAGCTGGAATACCTAGGTTTTGACATCATGATATGGCAATGACTGAAGTCTATGCACATACCTTCATTCATCATCAGGCAACATACAATGAATTCACTGTGGTGAACACAAGATGCACCTAAGATACATCTACAGTTTAAGACAGTGAAACAGTTTAATTTCCTCCAGGCTAGGAAAGTCTTATGAAAAGATTTTGCCTTTCAAACCAGCAAATGTGAAAAAATTACTACTTAGCAGCCAATAATTAAAAGACAATTACACACTGACAAGCAAGATGATAGCATTTCATTGACGGTTTTATATAAAAATGAAGACAGAAACCCAAAGAACTTCTCCATTATTATTTTAGTGCTACATTCAGCACCCTTTTATTAACAGACATTTTTTTCAGTAGATATTAAATGTGATAAATGTCACATTCTCAAGTTACTGAAGGGTGCTTTCCTACCAGTCGTAGATTAAATTCAACTGATTGTTGGGCAGATGGTGAGAAAGAGGGTACATAATGCAATCTCAATCTGACTGACACAGATTATACTCTTCAAGAGTAGCACTTTGATATACCATTTCTTTATCCAGGGCCATCAGACAAGGAAAATTCCTTAACTACATTGATGCTGCCTCCCTAGTAGATTGTATTTCAATTATTATGCAAGTCACAGAACTCTATTTTAAGATTCTTTGCTTTTATTACAGTACATATGGAGGAGGTTCTCTCCTGACATTTGGATAATCTGTCTTCACCTAGCAGATGTGTTTTCCTTTCAGAATTTTTTTTAATAAGGTCCTGAAAAATAATCAGGAGAACTGGAAGAGAATGAGCTAGAATTATGCTGATGGACACACACACTATGTTTTTAACAGCGCCCAAGAACAGTGCCATACTAAAAAAAAACCAAACATTAAACCTACATTTACAGCAGAGCAAGCAAATCAAGTGAGAACATCCATGCATTTCATTTTCAGGTCAGCACACAACTCCCATACTCTGCTCCTCCTTGTGCTAACAGTAATAGTCTAAGAGTTGAGGCAACCTTGGTATCATTCACCACTCCAGCTAGAACCCAGCTTCTGGTTGCATAGATCTGTTGAAGCCAGAATAACAGAGGTGTGGGATTTCACTGCCTTGGAGGAACACGGTTACTATCAGACAGATGTTCCTCCTTCAGATATCCAGTGAAATGAATCCTATCACAGGCAACTAATGGGCATTATTCAGGATCTTAGAAGCATTTGGCATTTTTTTCTGGCAAGCATCTCAGAAGTCAGTGAACAGATCCCAGCTGAAGAAATATGTTAAGAAGCGAGCAACAGATGTAGCCCAAATCCCAATAGATCATACTTGACTGCTACCAATTAGTTGTGAGGCTTCTTGTTCAAAATACAACTCATTGCATAGTCCTTCTGCAAGTTCACTGCAACTGGATCATTCAAGCTGACAAAAATAGAAAGTAGAAAAAAGAAAGACAAGCTCAGAAAGCTCTGTAGAAAGATGAGCTTAGCTGGAGTAAGGGGAACACCATAGTTTTTTATGAATCTAAGCCAACTTGATGAGATTCATTTCAAACAATCTCACGTTCAGCTTTATGACAACCTGTGACCTCCAGGCCTTGCATCAGTAGGTAGTTCAAGTAGGCTGAATAAGGAGAAAAATCCATAAATGATTTAATTTTTCTAGCTCAGAGCTTTGGCCATGTGCCCAGTGAGCTCTCAATTATTTTAAGTCATTCAGTTACACCAAAAAAAATATCTCCTCATTAATAAGATAAGAACTAGATGTTTAAGTGCCAGTTTACAGTGTTAGGAAGGACAGAATATCATCAACTTGCTGACAGAAGGAACACTGGAAATTACCTCCCTCCTCTGAACACGATCAAGATGATCTTGTCAATGCCCAAATCCACTCGACTGAGCAGACTGCATTCTTACAAGACCATTTGGGCTCAAAAGGATCTACTTCCTGAACCAGTGGAGGACTTCATTGTACCTGTACTATTAGCCAAACTGAGGTGAGTGGATTCATTCCTTCAATACAAGGACACTATATGCATGGTGACCATCATTATCAGCAGTGCTAACACAGATGGTGGTCAGGTTACTAAGAACTTGTGGCAACAGCAGGAACCTTTCGTAGGGAATCCTGGAAATTTTTATGTTCAATATTTTGTACTCACGTTGGGGGGTTAAAAATCTGTAGACATCTTGCATACTGTAGACATTCCTGCTTCTCTCAACTTTGCATTGTCTACTTTTACTGTGCCTTTTCTACAGTCTCTGCTTCTCTAGTTCATGCCAGATTTCAAGTGAAAGGTGTGCTACTATCTCAATGCCCCATTTATTCATTTGATGCCAGTGGCAACATGGACTTCTTTAGGTTTGGGAATAATTTATCTGGTAAGTGATTGTAGCAGCAGGATCCTAAAATATGCCTCCTTCCAGAGATGATCTTAGGCTATTCCTAGATGTCATGTTTGACACTTGTGCCCCATGATTTGCATGACCTGATGAGTATGCCTACTGTCTTCTATTTCACAGGTGTGTGCAATTATGGAATCATAAGGGGATGAAGCCAACACAGAATGGACAGGCCACAAAACTTGCAGATTTCAGTGCTTAAGGAAAGGCAAAGCCAGACAACTATTTAGGCAGGACAAGAACACAATGACTCAAAGTTCTGAAGATTTCAGAAGTTTTATGGTATGGCTTAGCTAAGACTAAGAACCTGAACATTCACTGCATTTCCATTACTATAGGATATTAGCTGAAATAGAGGAGGAAAATAGTGGGTGCATTCTTTATAAGGAGTCATTAGCTGACTGACACAAAGTAAAAACACAACTGCAGCTGAAACCACTATTTGAACAATTAGCCCTCGTTATGTAAAATACAGAGGCACCTGTCAGGGGGTCTATTTTAAGAACACTTGCTTTAAGAGCCAAGATTTCTAACCATGATGCTTTCAGACAACTGCAGTTTCCCCTCATCAAGAGAAGTTTTCCTTCACCTCCTTCTAAAAAGATCCCCAAAGATATGTTAATTTTTCTTTAATGTATTATCTTTTCTATCACCACAGTTCTCTTATCTGCTTTTTCCTCAAGGACTGACGCAGTGGCAAATACTTTTTTGCATCCCATAATAGATTTTATTAATGACATCAAATACTGTTTCATGCTTTGCCTTGTTATTAAGTTCTGTGGTGGTAGCGGATATTGCATTCCTTTGTGTAAGTTCTGTAATTTTTCTGAGTTTTGATAAGGCCATTAATCACAACATGACTATGCTAATCCAGACTATACTGGTGTCCAAGACAATGCTAACAATAACCGCTCTTTAATAACCATTCTCTTTGCCCAATACTTACCTGTATGGATTTTCCCTGCTTAGGTAGTAGCCTTTTTTAACAAATATGGGAGAAGATGAGGACTAAAGTAACACAATTGCATTTCAGTAAAGTTTTTTCTGAAGAGTCAGGATAGGGCTGACCTTTTGAGCTCAGCATCTTACTATGTCCTAATTGACCTCACATCCTAGTGACTTCACTGGTAGTTGAAAATATTCAACATCTGGCAATACTTGGACTTAAATGATGTAAAGCACTTGAAAATTCACAAATCGAAGGAAATATAAATAGCACTAAATTCTTTGTTCCTCTGTATGGTAGCCTGACACTGCAAACCTTCTGCTGACTGCAAGTACCTGTGGTCCTTGCATTTGCTAAGGAAAATGCTGTCTTCTTTAAAAATAGATTCTGAAAGGTCAACACCTACAGAAATCATCTTGCCAAAGAGCACAACAGAGCAGCATTTGGCAGGCTGCTCATCTCATTTCAGGTTTTGCTCTTCATTTATCTCAAAGTTTTTGGGGTTTGCGCTATTCCAACTGGGTACTGAGCACTATTGAGAAGTATGTTTCATAATTATGTATTTTAGTATTATTTTATTGTGCACCTCACCATCCACAGAGGTCACATAAGAGCCTGTATGCCCATCCATATATAAAGCACAGGTGCTGTGTTACATATGACCCTCAAAAAAAAAAGGAATGTAGTATCAGTAAAGAAAACAGACTGAATCCATTTCCTCCTTACAGCCAAGGTTTGCTTCCTTTGTAGCACCTACAGCCACCTACTTTATTTTAGATGTCTGAAGTACAGAGATTACTTATCCCTAGATAAAGTGCACTCAGCACTTCAGAGGATTAAAACCCAGCAGGTGTTAACTGCAGCAGGGTACCAAAGGAGCCCCTTGCATTGTAACTGCATATAGCCAACCTGCTACAGGAGATCACCTACAAGTAAGGCAGTAGGACTCCTGGAAGTCTCACTCCTTCTCTAAGCCCACTAAGTGTTTAACATACTGTGTCTGAAGAACACAGGTCTGAAAAAGTCTTTCTTTGACTTAGTACCACAGTCAATAGCAAATAGCTCAGAAAAAGCACACATACAGCATACAACAGAGTATTTCTTTTCTCCAAAATATTTTCCAGCATCCAGAGATTTACAGCAGGCAGAGTTCCCGAGTCAAAGGTGGTGTTCTGGTGTCCTGCAGCCCTGACTGAATCTCCCAGAAATACAGGAAATTATTGAAGTAACATGGAACACGGAGAAGACCCAACCCTTGACAAATTAGTTCAAAGCACAGAGTAGCTTCCGCTCTCTCATCACCTCTCTTCCATCTTAGTCCGATTATCCCTTGTTCAGAGGACAAGGTTTAGGGCACATACGCATGTCTGAACGCAGAAACTGCCTACCCCCAGCTATGCATCTCAGCCTTTTTTCTAGCTGTCTAACCCAACAAGGAGTGGGCTCAGGAGGATTTCTGTCAGACAGTTCAGCTCTCTGAATCAACTTGCTGCAGTCAGCCATGCATTGGAGCCATTGCAAAGGAGAGGATAAGACTGTATGGTGACAAGCAACGACAAAAGCCACAGTGGAACTATGTGGATTCAACTGGTCTGTAACCTGGCTGCTACTTCATATACTAGGCATGAGGAAAACAAACTTCCCCCAACAGGGGGTGGGTGTAAGTTTCATGGCAATCTCGGGTACTAGTTTACAAATAAAGCCATGGTTGACCTTTTCAAGTGTGAAGAGGTATGGTTTTGCAGGTACAGTGTCAGCTACAAGTTTAATTCAAGACAAAAAGCATACTCATGATGTACATATCCCACATAAGTCTGTAACAGTCAAATGATTTCACTGCTCTTATGGAGTAAGTATTACAGCTTACTGTGCTTGGAAACAGGCAATAAAATTTCCAAAGTTTAAATAAACTTCATTAGTTACCCCACATTTAATTTTTCTTCAAGGAGCTCCCTAATACCAGCTCATTTTAGAAGTCTCCAGATATCCCGCTTTGGTTTTGTGAAGGGGAGGAAGAAAAGATGTTTGCTTTGATTCATTGTACAACAAAGCTTACTATTAAACTGCTTTTTAACTATTAATAGCATTCACACATAATGTACCTAGTGTTTAATAGTACAACAATTAAAACACTGGTCCTTCTCTGGCTCTCTTATGGCTGGGATTCTGTTCTCTGGCAGTCCAAAGTACATTAACTGTGTGACTGGAAACAGGACTAGGTATTTTGCCCGGAACAGAGTGAAAACATGTCCTTCCTGCAGCTTTTCATGATGCTCTCTCTCTGGTAAAATGTAAGTACTATTACAATAGACTTAAGTTACACTAAAAGTAGTTGATCCAAAAGACAGGGACAGAAGTCACCTGGTCCTAGATGCCAAAGGACTGGGAATAACACACCAGGGAAGGACTCGGATCAAAGCATCCCTGTTCTTTGTGTGAAACTTCAGTGCAACATTAGCCCATATTTAACTGGATACAGTAACAGGAAAACCAACTTAAAAGATGGTATGTGCAAATCTCCCAGAAATACAGGAAATTATTACAGTAAACTGGAATGCAGAGAAGACCCAACCCTGGACAAGTGCTAGGTTAACCAGAATCAAGATGTGATCCACATTGTTATCCTTCTGGAATGTTAACCTTGCTAAGCATTCATACATTCTGGAAATCTGCCCATCAGTTATGCCGTTCACGCTTTCATAACAGCAGCAACATCTAAAACAGCAAAAGAAAGAAAACTCAGAGCATATCCTTTTATTTATTAGAGTATAAGTGTTTATGATAGCAGAGTACTCTTTCTGTAAGTCAAATCACCGAAAACTACATAGAATCAAGCAGAGATTACCACGACTGATCGTCCTCTTGCTTCCCTTTTAGAATAATCAAACCTGTGCTATTTAGAACCATTTCTTAAATTTGTTAAAAGGGAAGGGTAAGAACAGACCTCAAAAACCTTTACAGTTCTGAGACCCCATCCCCCAGGTACCCACACAATCTATGAATAAAACCAAGAGGATGATGCAGTGACAGAACATGCAAGTCCTGGAACATACTTTTGTGAAAATGAGCCAGATTTATTCAAACATAAGCTAGAATTAGAAAAATAGCAGATGGCCAATTGCAGCACTGCTGAAATTCTAACAGCTTGTTCTGAAATCTTGAGTTAATTCTTAAAATAAGGTTTTAAAGTTGGAATAGATTGTCTAGGGATGACAAGAAACTTGGTTCAGACACAGCAACTGAGATTACGTTAAAAAATTGACTGGACGCCATTAGCTAGTTGCATATTTTGGCATTTTCCTCACATCAGACGGCTGCTTTAGGTGTTCCTCTGGCAGTCATAACTGAAGATATTTTTTTAAGCTATGCTCACTTTAGACCAGTTTCTCCTGCCAGGCTTGAAAGAACTCCTCACATCCTCCTCCCCAGCCCTCCCATCCAGCTCTGAAGTTGGTTTTACTTCAGATGTTATAATTTCATAACCTCATTGCCACTCTGCTGTGGGTCCCTACATTTGGGAGCAAGATCCCTCATAAAGACTAAGGCATAATATTAATTTGTCTTCTAGGCCATATCCACATTAATGAAGAGGGTAAGGACGGGAATAAAACTACTACAGATGGGGATCCTTGGTTTCAGTGTCCTCGGTAGAGACTGAATTCAGCCAGTTGCCCACAGGCTACCTGCTGCAGCTGAACCACCTATTCAAACTGTCCACCGAGAGTTTCTTGTCTCTCGTGAGAAACAAACCTTTTTTTGGGAGCGAGGTGAAGAACCTAACCTTCCATACCTAGCTTTCTCCTCTCTCAAACCTGTTAGAGAAGTAAAAGTAAACAGGGTAGAAACTCTTTTCTCCCCTAGGAAATACTTTTCCCCCACATACTACCACCAGACAAGTTCAAGATACTCCAAAAATCATTCTGGGCACGTTGATATTACCAGGTCTTTGGGTAAGGACAAACAACACAGGAAAGCCTTGCGTTAAAGCTGTGGTCAAGTGCTTTTCATTACCCTTAGAGGTTGAAGCACTGACGTTATCAACCCCTTCAAAAGATGCTTCCTTATGGCTTTAAGGCAGAGGCATTAAAATTCAAAGCCGAACCCAGAACCCCAGACTGGAAATTATAGGCAGCAGTTTGAGTGTAAGGTGGGCTGAGCTCATACACAGTGCAGACTATTGTTTCAAGCGCTCAGAGACTTACGGTCCCTCCCGCCGGGCGCGGCACCGAGCTCCCGCAGGTGCTTCCCCGCTCCCAGCCAAGCCGGCAGCTCCCTCAGGGGGCGCCGCGCGCCGGCGCCATCTTGCGGCCCTTCTCCGGATTCACCGGCGCCGGTATGGTGGGCCGTCGATAGCGACAGCCTGCCCGCACGGCTCCAGGCATGCGGAGGCCGGGGTGCCTGCACCCCGCAAAAGGCTACCAGCCCCCTCTGAGGGCGGCCCAAGCAGGCACGGCGCCTGGGGAAGTTGCCTTCTCTGGGAGACGGACCCTGCCGCCTCAGGCCCACCACCTCGACCCCCGCCCTGGTCATAGAGGAGGAAGCCTCGACCCACAGGCCTTGGCCGGTTACACAGAGAAGTCCCCACCACAAAAGCAGCATCAAAATTTAAAAGCGAAACATTCCACTATCACTCTAAGGATTAAAAGATTACTGTCCCCCATAATTTAGCCTCATCACCTACCAGCAACTTCTCCAGGCGGCACAGCTGCTTTCTCTCTCCTCTGAAATCACACGTGACTCCATCTTTCCAGGTCAAAAATGTCCTTCTGCAGCTCCAGGCAAAGCACAAGACCTTCAACAACCATCCTTTTCATGGCCGTACTTCCTTTTTGAGCAAAAGCAATGGAGCCCTTCCTCACGCAGGGGCAGCCCAGAGAGCTCTGGCCGCTTGGGGCCAGCTGGACCTGGCCACAGCCCAGCTGGCCTCTGTGGGGAGCGGCCAGCAGCTGAGCTCCCCGGAGCACAGGTGAGCACATTTTGCTGGATATCCCTAAGCAGAGGTGCAATTTAACTTAACTGCAGGTGTAGGCAAAGCAAAAATAAAATTGTGTTTCCTCTAGGGTAGTTGTTGAAGTCAGGGCCTTGAGCACTCCACAAAATCTTCTCGTAGAGACAATAGTGTTTGTACAGACAAAGTATCATTAACATGGTAATATTGCTTGTTACTTCCAGGATCTGGCACAGGAGAGTTTTAAGGCTTTCCCCCTCAAGTTTCTTGCTGTTCTGGTTCCATCCTGGACTCCATAAATAATTATTTGTACATGTGTTTTCTTTTTTTATGTGTTTCACTGCAGAGACAGATTTGTCATAGTCACTATTTCTTAAGGTACAGCTTTTTCAGCAGACAGTCAGCAAGGCTAACATTAAAGTCAGGTCACAATTTCCATTACAAACACTGATTTCCAGAATCTTACCACCCTTGAATAAAAATGCCCTGCAAGCAGAAATAAAACTCTGCAGAAAGCAATTAAGGAACTAAAACAGGGGCCCAGATTTGCACCTACTACCACTGGTTTTATGAACCTATTTCCACTTTTCACCAGTCAGTAATGTGACCCTTTGAAAATCGTATTTTTCCAGCACAAAGCAGGCACATTGTGCTGTTCAAGTTCCTATTGCAAGGGACTGGCAGCTGCAGCCAAACCCTGGAGGCCACTGTTGTGCAGCAGGAACGGGACACTTTGTACTGTTTAAACAAACATGCTAATGAAGGTTTGGTTTAGAAAAAATGAGAAGCATTTGAGCACCCTGAACGTTAAATCCTCATTTAATGATGAGAAGTGTTGTACATCCTTCCAACACCCTGGCACAATGCCGCCACTTTAACAAGCAGCTTAATTTTCTCTCTAATGCCTAAATGTATGTGATGGACTTATGGTGCCTATCACACTCAGCTGGGAATTGCCTTAACTTTATTGTTTTCTATGATAGTCTCTATGCTCTTCCAGTGTTTTAGTGATTGTGAAGATCAGTAAAGAAGGATTACTTTGAAACTCTTTGAAAAGGAAAAAATCCACGAGGGAACTCGAAACAACAGTAAACCTGAGACCTACTGCACAGCACAAAAGATCTCACGAGAAGGGGAGAAAGCCTTTCAATTGTGAAAAATAATGAGGGAGAGATGCCACTGCAGGACCACTGCTGGAAGATATTTAAGAAAGAATCAGAAAAGATAAGTACTCAGCTTTTGGGCAGTATTTTGTTCCCAGGGTCCCATCCTTGTGGATCAATACAGTAGTTATTGTTGGCAGTGATTATGAGTTACTGCTGTTGCTGTTACAATGGACATCTCAAATGTATTTTCATCGGTCTTTCTTTGTAAATTAAAACTGGTGTGGAAAGATTGCAGTCTGAATTCAACAGGAACATAAGCAGTGTAGTACTATGCATTTCCAGCACATTAATGATGAACAAGGATCCTTTGGGAACAGTTTCATCACGTCCACGAGGCCAATGCTGGCCCAAGGGGCAGTATCACTCTGCCTACTAGACATTTCCATCCCTCCTCTGGTTCTAGTATCAACATTTGTCAATTGGCCTGGCAGTAACATTTTTTTTTTGTCAAGTTTCACCATAATGCAATATAAATGACAGAAGTAGCATACAAGAGCAGAGTGGAAACTAGACCCCAGCTTTTAGCAGTAGCACAGAAGCCAGTTATGAAACTGCAGTTTCTAATGCCTAGAAAATACAAAGCAATGTTTGTCAAGGCAGATGACACCTTTTATTAGATGACCTAATGCAGCTGGGAAACAAACTAGCAGTTTCAAACACTCAAGCCTTTCTTCAAGAAACCTGCCTGCTGAGGAATGGATTTGCCAGTCACTTTAACATTGAGAAAGGCAGTCACCTGTCAAAACCAACAAAAAAACCCCAACTTTGATAAGTCTTTGGGCCAGAAAATGAAAATGACCCCACAGCTTGGTAGCTGGATGATTTGTTTGTAAGACCAAGTGCAGTTCCTGTTTCAATTAGTATTAAGTTATTTTTTATATAGTGAAAGTATTTCAACTTGAGACTACAGAAGATTTGCAACAGATTATTCTTGATCCTACTTGCTATGATAGTCTCCTGAGAGACTCAGATTCTGCCTCCAAATTGGATGGGCAAGTGAATTAGGCATCTATTTTCTTCTTGTGCTAAACAGGTGAAACAAGCTTGGGCCATTGAGTGTCTGTTCAGTGTTGCCACCTCCCTTGTTTCCAGGAGGGCTGTGCAAGTAGGAAACAAGGGAAAATCTGTAACTTGTAAAACTTGCAACAGCTTTGATTTGGTAAAAGTGCCATGATGTTCAAGCTATAAGTAGGTTTTCACATGAATAACAACTGAAACTTGGCAGATCCTGACCTTGACTGGGTTAGGTGGCAGCTACTGTCTCAGAGGAGAAAGCTCTTATGAACAGTCTCTAAGTGCATGAACCTGTTCTCTCAGCTACTGAATTTCATCTCTTTTATCTTTTGCCTGTCCTCAAGGTTATTCAGTTCCTCTTTATCATACTGTAATTCTCTTGCACAATAACAACGTTTCCCAGCTGCATGCCAACAGCAGGTTTCATTAGCAAACTCTTCATTATTGCACAAAAAGCATTAATGAAAGCATCATGTTTGGCCCCAAGAAAATTCCTTGAAGATCTCTAGTAGCAAACTCCCTCTAGCCTCGTAACCCCTCTTAAGGAGGTGCCAACCCACCTTACATCCTTAAATCCCAAAGCTTCATTAAAATACCCAGTGTGTGATTTATCTTAATCTTTTAAGTGGAGAGTTAATAATGCATTGTAATGCTATAGTGAGCCGTACTTGCAGAAAGGTGTAGACTTCTCCAATGCAGCACGTCTATCCTAATGCTTGCATGTAAGCAGGAAAAAGATGATGGCCTAAGACAATAATAGTTTACCATAGGACTAAAAGGGGAAACATTTGAGTTATATCAGAATCAGACAAAACAAGATGAAGGGACCTGAAATATAGTGGTCCGAGTAAAAGCCACACATAGAATCTGATTCCAGCAACATTAAAGGGTTAGCAAAATACTTGTTATTAATTTGTCAGGAAATAATGGTTAAAGAAAATGCTTGTTTTTTCAAGAAGCAGAAATCTATAGGTATCACACACTTTTATTAAAATACAACAGTGGATATGTATTAATGAATTTGTCATCTGCATTAATCAAAGAGATGGTTTTATTATTATCCAAAATTAAACAAAAGGCCTTGTTAGTATTGCATTGCATGTCAAGTAATTAGCACAACGTCTAACCAACTGGGCCAGCCAAAGAAGGGAATACTTACCAGCCAGAACACCCAGAGGGAACATTTTTGGTCCAGTCACCAACTGGTTCATGGAGGTGTGCAAAGGAGTTCTTATAACCTGGGTGAATTACTGCTCTGGCTTATCACATCACTTACTGTATGACAATTATCAAAAGTATAAGATACACCAAATTTATTTAACAGTTACTGCAAGTAAGCAGGAAGACTGAGTTCTTGTGTTGTTTCCTGATGCTGTTAGATCAGGATCTTCTTCCCTCTGCTTTCTCTTTCACTCTGTCATTATTGTTCACTCCTTGGAGTTTCCTAGTTACTGTGCAGAACCCACTTTCTCTCTCCAGTCAAGAGCTCTGTCATGTCTACCTTGGCATTGAGCCTTATTTCTTGCTTCTTGTGCCATATCACCTATTCCTTTTTTCTGTTTGTTTTGTTTCATTCCTGGCAGATTTTTAAACTGCTTTATTCTACACTATATTTAATACTAGGTTAGCTTAATAAAACATGGTTGATTTGCATTCACAGGGTTAGTTCTTTCTAGCCTGTTGTCCAAAAGATATCTGGCAAGTTTACTTGGGGCATATAATCCTGAAAAGCACTGTTTAAGTTGGATAAAATAAGTAACCCAAGACAAACGTAGCTGTATAAAACATACACCGGAAATTTTATTTCACTTGCTATTCTGTATATTATAAACAAACATATGCACCTGAGTACAAGAAAAAAGATGCAGATCACCATTCAAAAATGAAAAAAGAAAAAAAGTGAACCATTATTAAGAATACAGTATCATTAAGCTAAGATTTCTTATATATTCATATATTACTTATAAGAATAATTTACAAGGATATGAAAAGTATTCATATTAATGTATTAGGAAATACCAGGATTAAGACTGTGTATATTCATTATGATATACATCTTTACTACTGCACATCTAGTATTTCTTCTACGTGATCCATGCCTTATTCAGAGTTAAGACAGATTGATTGCTCTCTTACTGAGCTGCTATCCACTATTTGATTTTCTTCTTATTTGTTCACTGGGGAAAAGCCTGTACTGTACCCAGCAGACGCTATTCCATTACTGCTTTAAAGGAGGAATATTGGACTTTAGTAGGTCTGAATCTCCCTCCCTCTCCTCTTACATACAAATTATTTCATAGCAGAGGGCATGTCTGTACCATGAAATGGAGCATAATGCAGAGTTAATTCGACTATTCCAGTTAACTGCACAGCAAACACAGCTCATGTTGTCCACATCAGAGTATAAACTAACTTGGGTACCAATGGCAGGTTAGAGCAGCACCACACCCTACACTAAAACACTGGACTCCTAGTGTAGCTAATCAGAGTTGATGTGCTGTCCTGCTTGCAGTGCCAAGCGTGGCGGAGAAATATCTCCTTGCTGCACAGATATGGAGAGGGCTGACGGGCTCTTAGCCTCAAGCCTCATTATTATAGGGAGGATGACATCTACAGAAAGTTTTATCCCTTAAACTCTACCATCACACAGCAACTTTGATACTGTTGACACCCACAAGGCAAAATATTTTAGAAAAAAGCATTATTTAAGAAAGAGATCAGAATTGGTATGCTTTAATTAAAGTGGTTTAATCCAAATGGCATTTCTGGTGGAAGGGGTGAGATTTTTTAGTAGAGCTCTAGAGATAGAAAGACTGCTTTATTGGTCTAAAACACTTTAAAAATTACTGAATAGACACTGGACAGTAGATAAGACTCTTTATCTGAATCAGGCCTCAAGTGACTACCCTCAGATACCCTTGACCAGCAATCCCTTTTGATATTACAACCTATAGTATATATACCACCAGACTTTTTTACTGTTAAATCTAAGAGGTCCTCTTATTAATGCAGTTCCTTAAAACAGGAACTTCTTGCTTCTTAATAAACAGATAAACATGCTTAAATGTCGTAAAGCCAATAGAAAATTATGATCTTTGGTGACATCTGATGGAAGTATCAAATTAAGTTTTTCTCATCCCATTCACTGTCATATAGTAAGGATCACACGCCAGGATTTTTAACTCATTAAGGCATGAAAGTTAACAGTGACATTCAGACGTCTTCATTGGCAATGTCTTTATCTCACATAAACGAACATACTCGTTTGTTAAAAATGCTTGAGTTGGCTTTAAATAATAATTAAAAGATTAGTGTTGTGAATGCTGTGTTTATGTTAAAGATATTCCTAAGGCCCTAAATAACAATTACTATGTTTGTATGTTACAAGATCCATTATCTTTACAAATATAATTATAATTTATAATATATTGTTTGGAAATAGGTACTGCCTGAATGACTGTACTCAGTAGATCTCTGTATATGCTAAGAGAGCTGAAAGTCAACCTGTAGCATCCAGAAGATCCTGTTTACTAACTGATGCAGTGTTTTAGAGGACTGCTATAAAGACACAATAGTAGCATTTTCACTTCTTGGTATTCTGCAATGCTGGAGAGCTTATTGTATTTTTCTCACTTGCCTGTCATGCCCTAAGGGTTTCTAGAACATTAATGATCAATAGATCCGTTTAGATAAGAATGACAATTCAGACAATTGAAAAACATACATGCTTCCTTGATGGGTCTGTGGTGTTAGTTGCTAGTTGTTAGTTACTCACTGTTTAACCCTCCTCTGAGTAATAAATGTGTTATTTGAAGAGCAAATTTTAGAATACCGGAGATGCTAGCTTTGATGATTCCATAAACCAAATACTATGCTGCAGTTATTATTTGTCCAAACACTTTACAACTGTGCTTCCTTTAAATTTATTGACTTTACTAAGATCCTGAGCTCTGCTTAGACCTTTTGACCTCATTGTATATTTAGTTACTGCAGCAGCCTCTGCAGTTACAAATGTAAAAAATGTTCTCTCTTAAGGAGATGCTCAGTGTTGTCAAAGGTTAATTATATGTCCAAAGCAAGCAAAACCCAATATCCAAGAACACAAAGTCCTTATTGTCCATACATTTGAAGCCACCTTCAATCTCTGCTTAACATTCACCATTCCTTTTGCCCATCATCCATGCCTCCTGTATGCATGCATGCAATAACAACAGGCACAGATCTGGAGTTAGACCAACCAGGAAAGAAGCAGGCATGGGTTTGCACAAAATAGCCTAGGAGGCCAAGTGGTCAACTGCATGTAGGAAGGACAGCCATGACAGCTCCACGCAAGAAAATACCCATCTAAGGAATTGCTTTCCTTCATATATTACATGCACCCCTTGCTCCTGCATATGCCACACATAAACACATCATTCTGTCTCCATCCATCCTTCCAGATACTTTGCTTCCTCTTATGTATGGGACACATTCTCCAAAATTCCTTTGCCATCAGGTCTACACACCACCCAATCCATCCTCACCAACACCACACACACTCTATGCTATTACAGATACCCTGCTATTCACTCCCTTCTTATTTGACCTTCTTCCCAGAGAAACATCATAATTTCTTTCCTTAGTGACTCTTGAAAATAAAGATTTTTGTCTTGCTTTAGACTAACGAAAACAAGACAGACAAAAGTCATCTTAGGTGAAACTGCATAGCAGGTGTGAGTACCTAGTATAGAAACCACAGGCACCTTGAGCCAATTTAGATAACTGAAAGGGTGGCTGGGAAACTCAGATTTCTCTTAGTTCTCATATATTTATCCAGTTCTGATGGAGATCTTTTTTCCCAGCAGTTTATCTATATGCTCAGTAATCTTAATGTTTATTATCAAGTTTATCATTTGTTGAAGGATGGAAGTCAGACTCATGGTCCATCATTCCTGGCATCCTTTCTAGGGCCATTTTTGTGGACAGGACAGACTTCTGCAATCTTCCTGCTTTTCTTATACTGAAGTAACTTTTAACTATGCAAGATGCTCCTCAAATTCTCTCTTTTTAATTTCCTGGTTACCTTTGATCTGCCCGTTCTCTACTGGAGGGCGAACTTTCCATTATAAACGCCAGTCCTTTCTACATGATAATCTCCTTAATTTTCTATTGACCCATGTAGGGTTTTTACTGGACCGCTTTTGTTTTTTTTTTTTCAAATTTCATTACGAGTTTTTCTTGCGTTCTAATACAGTATTTTTGAAAAGTGTCAAGGCTACCTCTAGGCTTCTTGCTTTCTTGCTCCTCCCTTAGTGCCTTCTCTTCGTTTTGCCCAGTTGCCTTATTAGTATGCAGTTCCCTTTAAATTGAACACTTGTGTTCCACATTTATTTTGTTTAGTCTCTCCTGCTGCAGTATTAAACCAAATCATGTTGTAATTGCTATTACAGATCAGCTCTCCTACATACTTCTTGAGCTGGTCCTGGGCACTGTTCATGACCAAAGCCAGAATAGATCTTTTCTGGGACTGAAGATCAGTTGTCCTGGAAAGCAGCTATTTACTACCTCCAAAAAAATTCTATGTCCTGTCATAGATGATGAGTCATTAATTCTGTTGGCAGCTGAGACATCCCAATGTTAGTACCTGAATTTGCAGGTTCTCTAAACCCACTTAACACTGATAATCTCTATTTTCTGTCTATATCCTGACTGGGGTTGGGGGCAATTATACAATCCTAATGCTACATTTTTATTATTACAGTATGATACTTCCAACCACAGAGATTTCATACCCTTTTCTTTTTCAACAGCAATTTCATTCTTTTACACTTCATTTTAGACTCCAAAAAACAATGCCACCCCTCCACGTGCACATCTTATTCTGTCAATCTGTGTAAAAGCTGATAGCCTGGGAACATCACATAAATCGATTACTCTTTCTGCAAGGTCTCTGAGCCGCCTCTGTCAGACTCATCATATGAAACCAAGCATCCCAGTTCTCCCATCTCATTTTCCAGGCTTCTAGTACTGGCAAGTTTTGCCCTTGATCTATTGCCAACTATATTGGACACATTGTCAACTGAGGTAGGAAGGAGTCTGATTTGCTTTCTCAACTTATTGCAGTTATGCTGCTTTCTTCCCAGCCTTTTCAGACACGCACTGAACATTAGCCACAGCTGTTTTGGGGGATCGCAGCCACCTGACATCTGTGCTCCTCTACATCTGTCATCTTCCTCACAGTTTAAGCACTTTTTAAAGTTTTTCAGGCCAGCAGCCTGGCTTCTTTCTAACTAAGGTTTCAACCCTTCCTTCCTGTTCCTCCTCTTCTGAAATGTTCCCCAGTTCCTAATGTATGTAAAAATCTCTTATCGTAATATCTAAACTAAATAATTTCTAACCGAATATTATGTTAATTTCTGCTCATGAAAATCATTGATCATCATCATCTGAAAAACTCCCCGTCTATTACAGATTAGACTGCTGCCAGAGCACAGAATTTCTAAAATGTTTGAATTTTATGAAAGGTTGTTAGCAGGCAGCTGCCAGATTATTAGCAGGCAACTCAAGTATCCTATTTATCCAGACAATAACAGTATCAACACAGTAGTGCAAGCTTTTCCCATACAACTCTATCAGTTTAGCTCCATCATGCCCAGGAGAAATTCCAATAGGGAAAAGGGATTGTAATGAGTCCCATGAAGCCTCATTCATGCCAAGTTATTACAGGTAATGATTCAGAGAGGGAGAAGAGGATGTGGGGCAGCATCCAGAAGCTGTGAATAATAAGGTGTTAAATAACCAGCACCTGTTTGAAGCCTCTAGGTTTCAGCTTCATCTTACAGAGCGACAACCACACTCCAGCACATGTGTGGATGGGTAAGTTCAGGTTGGTTGGTTGGTTAATATTTAAAAAATAAAGAGTATCCTAGAAATGGTTCCTTAGGAGCAGAGCAGATATGTTTTAACCTGCTGCACATCTGTTCTCATTTGGACCCTAGCTTCTGAAATCACAGGCACTAGCAGCAGAGGGAGGACTGCTAGTGGTATAGCATCTATACAAAGGCATACCACAAACAGTAATGTCGTAGCCAACAGCAGTTCAACTTTAAAACAAAATCCTCTCTCTGCACCTCTTGAAAGAATTACCATTCCTATGACTAGAATAGGCAAATTATTTTTCCCCTCTTGTCTCTTTAGTTTGACTTGTGGAGTTATTCATCAAACCGTACACAGTGGCATACCTGATTTACAATGTGAAAGGTATATAATAAAAACCATCTTATTCAACAGAAAGTACACCATTTGAAAATATCCAATCACTTCCCAGAGCTGCTCAGTCATATGGTAACTGTCATGAGCTAGATGAACAATAGGAAACTTGTATTCCAGATCTGTACAATTTGTGATTTGGAGTATCCCTTGCAATATAAAAAGAATTTCCATATCAGTCAGATCAGATCAGTGAAAACAGGTAAGGGAAGCCAGAGCTGCAGAAAGCATTCTGAAAGACAGGTGAGACTTAATGGTCTCACCTTCATGTCAGAGAAATGTCAGAAAGCCTCCATCATACCTGGATGAGGCATTGGTATAAACTAAGAATCAGAATGGGGAAAGGGTAAACCAAACATTGATTGTACTGTCTAGTAAGATAAGCGCATTACTCCTTGTAGGAATATGCCACTGATTCCATGACAACAATAAGAACTAAGACATTTATAACTTTGAAAGCAAGTCTGTATCTTAATACCACAGTTTGCATTCGTGGGCCAAGGACAATTTCAAAAAGTTTTGCAAGAAAGTACTTCAGCTGTTTAAGGGATTAGGTTTGCATTGATTCACATATGACCTGCAATTTGACAATGTATTTGAAAAGTGACATTTTCCAGGATGGTAACCGCTAGCAGTGCTGGGTGCTTTAAGCAATGATGAATCTGAAACCTACAGTGCAGGAAGACTGATCAGTTTTGAAGTGCTTGTTGTGCATCAGGGAAACATACTTACTGATCCATAAAATTAAAATAATTATAATCTGTCCCTCTTCCATTCAAGCACCACACATTTAATAGTAATAGTACCCTGGTGGGTCTGTCATCTGTCACTTCTGTATGGCCTGCAGACAGTATGTGCGTTTTGACTTCAACATCATACCCATACATCATAAAGGAAGGATTTTCTTGAATATATACATATTGATTCAAAGAATGAAACTAATGTCTTAGAGCTTAATGAGCTGAAAGTTTCAGTAAAGTTTTCAGTCCTTTTGTAATATCCATTTTATCCTCAATAAGCCACTCTCACTCTCTCAAAATTAAGTCTCTATATACAAATTTAGAGTTCTTGCATGTCCCTCAAAATTTAAGCATGGTTTGCATGCTGTCTGTCCTGAAAATGTTAATGACAAAGACACATTGATATTCAATACACTGGACATTTTCACATATTTCTTTCCAAGGCCTTTCTTTGCCCAGTGGAGCACCATATTTTTCCTGCCACAATGACACAATTTCCAGAAGCAAGATCCCGTCACCTGCCCTTTGCCTTGAGCACAGCCACTCTGACCCATCATCTTCTCTGTGTAAGCTCCACTGTTGATGTGGCTGGGAGGTGAGCTCAAGCCAATTAAACATCCCAATTTCTCAACTTATTTTTCAGTTTGTTGATCACTCTGCATAGCTGCTATATATAGCATCTAAGCTCATGCCAGCACAAAGAAAGCAACAGAATGAAGTGGTCAAGGCTAAATTCTCTTTTCAGCAACAGCCCAGAGAAGTTACATTAAAGAGATGAGTCACTACATCAGAGAAAATAACATATTGTCAAATATCAAGATCTCAGTTTACGAGTTCCCACTTGTGGAAATGGTATCTCCAGTAATGTCAGGAAGCAAAAGTTTTTGTTTTAATAGCAGAACAGATGGCAAAAGATGCAGCTCATACAGGTCTTCATACACCATGGTCTTCTAACAATTTCACTGGCAATGCGGTTGCAAAGGCACACCAGAACCTGGCAGATTTTTAAAAAAATCAGTAGAACAGGGTTTCTTGTGTTTGATCTTCAGTGAGAAGGAACAATTATATAATTCACTGCACAGTGTACAGAGAGTCAGTTTAGGACAGACAGTAACAGAGCAGCCGAGTGAAGAAGAAGAACAGAAGAGGTTTTTAAAACAATTCACTCTCTAATGATACATTTTGATGTGGTGGAGTGAGACAGAGTTCAAAAGAGTTTAGAATATTATCACAGACTACAATTTGTTCATAGCTGGCTACTGAAAGTTAGACAAGCTGTTATTTATGCTTCTGATTTTCAAAAGGGCCGAGAATCTTACTGCTATCCCTGAAAGTTTTTCTCTACATAAGGACTACAAGATTGAATTGGATAGGAAAGTCAAGCAAGGCTTGTTAATAAGTATAGCAGTACAAAACATAACTTTATTGCATGCAGACTTGAATTTTCATTTTTGAGGTGTTTTTCTTGTCTTCCATCTTGCCTCATTCATGAGTGTATATACAGAATACATTTTGAACAACCTAAATTTTTGTCAGAATCGAGTAGGAATCTACTATGAAAGTATCATAATACAAAGAATAAACGGACACCATCCCAATGTTTTGAACGGCCACCCAGATAACAGAACTGCAGTCACTAAGCTCACTGCTCCAAGCAGCCTCATGGGCTTTATCACCTACAATACTGGCACAACCCAACCTACCAGGAGACCAAGAGAGATGTTCCTGCTTGCTCTCTGCACTGATTGCACTGCTGAAAATAGCACTTACCTGAAGATGCAGATTTGTCTAATGCAGAACACTGGGGACAATGACACAGGAAAATATTAAAGTGAATTATGTGTCAAATGCAAATAAAGGATCAACAACTAAGCCTCTCACTGTAATCACAGGAAAATAATTATGCATATTACATTCATTTGTTCCCTTCAGTGTTGCTGCAGAAGTTTAACAAAAGTTCTTATTAATTTTATTTAAATCTTATGTAAACATGAAAGCATTCATCCTGACATGATAAATGATGAAACATAATTTTAACATAAAGTTGTTTATATGAGAAATCCTGCTGACAGAGCACATGCTTCTTCATTTTATGGTTGGTTGGTTTTTTTTTTGCATTCTCTCTTTCCCAGACTCTCAGCCAGGTCTCCTATCAATTACACCCATACAAAAGAAGAATAACTTCAATAAAGCCTGTATAAATACATCATTCTAACTACCTAAGAGGCAATATGTCATAGTAAGTTGATTTTGACAAAACTAGTAGATCAGAATAATAAAATTTTAAACCAAAGTTATCTGTATTGTCTAAGGAAAAGACTACTAGTTTTAGAACAGATAGCACAGTATATATGATTCTTTTTACTTGATTATGCAAAATTACTTGTGTTAACAGAAGGAATCTGGCTGTGTTTCTTCAGTTTAAGTTAACAAGACGGGACCTTTCCTTTGCTGTATCTGTACTGTCCACTGTTAGACAACAAGCACTTTGCTTTCCCACAGACGCCCCTCTGCTCTACTTCAGACTTTGGCGCTGTTTTCTGCAACAATTAACTAGAGCTTGGAAGTGTCCTGCGCAGTATGGTGGACTCTACCAACTTGATTCAGGTAAGCTCACTACTGTGTGGTTAAAGAAAAAAACAAAAGCCTACCACTACTTTAACCAGTGATCATACAGTAGAGCAACTTAAGCAGAGACAGAAGTCTCAAGACACTTCTAAAAAGAACTGCCTTGACACTT
This sequence comes from Limosa lapponica baueri, assembly GCA_002844005.1. Classification (NCBI taxonomy): domain Eukaryota; kingdom Metazoa; phylum Chordata; class Aves; order Charadriiformes; family Scolopacidae; genus Limosa; species Limosa lapponica. The sequence goes on along the minus strand of KZ505764.1, from coordinate 119,396 downwards.
TTGTTCCAGAAGTAAGCATACACTCAAGGAAAGACAAGCAAATCCCAGAGCACAGTGGTAAGATAATTTAACCAGTGGCAAAAATAGTCTGCATAACTCCCAACAATATTTGGGTTGATTTCTCCCCTTTTGAAAATTAGAATTTAAAATCCTAACGTGGACTTTTTTAAAAAACGTCTTTTACCTCTTAAAGTGCAGCGCCGCTATTTTGCTAAATAGCAGTGTAAAAACAAAGCAAGTTAAATATTGGATTAGCAGATGACAGCTCTTCAAAAATATTCTCATTAAAGTTGCTCAGAGCACCAGAAACATGTTTTCTGCTTTAAAAATTAAGTTACAGGAAAAGCTTTCTCCCTCTTACATATCCTTGAGGACCTGTGAATACTGTTGTGGGTGGCAGTGTGTTGGCAAAGCAAATGCCAGCAAACTGCCTCCCCTCACACAAGTGATTGATTTATTAGTTTAATAGAGCTGTAAATCCAGAGAAATGTTCCTAAAGCCTTATCAGTGAACTACAAGCAAATAATAGGCAACAAGCTCTGATGCAGAATTGAAAATATAAGTACTTGTGAAATACAGCATATGTTACATTTTCCTGTCAGCAGCCCATGGAAAATCTGACCGTTATGATTTCCAGCTACATGACACAGTCCTTGAATTCTAGTGACAGAGCCTTGTGACATTAATGTTGGGTCCCCTACTTTCATCTATAGGGAGCACCCACATGGGTTTTATTTTATTTTGCTCAATTTAGAACAGAAAGAAGCCAGTACAAGGGAGGTAAAAACAGTGCTACAAGGCACTAAACCAAGAAAGGATCCTCCAGTCATATAGCAAAACCAAAATTCTTTGCAATCACTTGGTGCTTCTATATTTACGGAATTCAGAAGGCTACCAATGTCTGTAATCGGTTTGTTCAAGATATAAAGTGCTGTTAATGGTATAATTCCTCTATAATTCCCAAAAGATTCCTTAAATACTTTTCTGTCTATATCTAAATACATCACTGTTATACCATCTGCCTTTTTTTTTAATTCTTTGCAAGACTCTGTTTCTGGCATATCATGCCATTTCTGTCTAGAGTTCCTCCTTCCTTCTTCCCATCCTTGCAAATTTAACAGGACATTTGGTAGTTAACTCCTCTTTACTGTGAAATAGAGAAAGCAAGCTGCATCGGAAGAGGATAGATGTTATCTAGCAGCCTGCAGCAGACAATTGCCAGCTGCACACAGGCTTCAGCCTGTAAATATCTGTAAGGTTTTCAAGGGATAAATTCAGTTCTCACTCATGATTAATTACATTTGTGTAATGCACAAACCAGTTTCTAAGTAAAACCTCAAAACTTCAGCCATGATATAAGTATTTAAGATTCTGTTTAAGAGTTATTAAAATTGGACAACTCAAGGCATTTTGGAGACAGAAGTTGGGGTGGGGAGAGTTTAACTTCAGGTGGGTATTCTGTTTCAATTATCTGAAAATATTCAGCTTGGGTTCAATGCATTTTTTTTTCTTCCAGGTTTGCTTCATCGTTGAAGCAAATATGTTTTCTCACTGCAAATAATAATAGGCTTTCATTCAAGAAGGGAGGGAGTGGATTTCAACACTAACATTGTTAAAAATAGAATTATTTTTTTGTGTGGCTGAAACAAATTCTGTCATGTAAAACGTCTAGTCTTTAATTGAAAAGAAAAAAGCATTTAGTTGAAAAATTGCCAACCATTTCTAAGTCTTACACAACTGGAAGACCAGATCTCTTTTCCATCTTTCACTAAATACTGGCAAATGCAGCAAGGAAAAGGCCACATACTCATTGAGATTCAGCAATATCTCTGTAGGCCTTCAAATCCTTTCCCAGGAGCTGTGGCTTTAGAAACAAGTCAGGCACATCTTCTGCAAACTTGTCCACAGCCCAGGAGAAATAAGATGACCCCAATCAGATGGGATTTGCTTCATCATACTGGTCTTTTGATCTTGCGGTTGCTTTTGTTTTTAAAGCAGTGATTGTTCTTACTACATCTGGCATAATAGTGAAGAACACACCACAGTATGGTCTTTGCCCTATCTCCTGCTGCAAGGCAAGAGCAAGGAGTCAGAAAAGAACAGGCAAGAGCAATAAAGGTAAAGTGGCTTCACCCTGCCAGCATATCACATCCAACAGCTTGTTTCAACTCTGCAACACCTTTTAAAGATCGACCTTCATTAGCTTTTGCATACCCTCTGACTTCTTGAAGGTCTTTAATATGCTCATCTTTATCAAGTGTGGTCTTTTCACTATGATGTCAACTCTCTATCCCTTCCTACCACAATTTGTAGAAATTTTTCACGATTTCAAGCTCAAGTCTGAGCTCTGTACGTACCAGAAATAGAAGTCAAATAATACCAATCTGCTTCACAAAAATAACTTGTTTTTACTATGGAACAAAACCCCAAAATCCCCAAAATAAAAGAGCTTCCAAAGTCCCTGTTATGTCCACGAAGGTCAGCAGTCTTCTGTATTTAAAAGCAATTCAATATACTTCAAGAATGCTAAAATGCTTCTTTCTTCTTCTGATAGTCTAGGAGCATATGCATGTGCAATGTCTGTCTATCGGATTAAACACACTAAATGCTTAACATGCATTAAATATTACTGAAGAAGCAAACACTGAACTCTGGCACTTGATGACTTCGCCTCAGTATTTTTCTTGCCTTGCTTTTCTCTGTTAGAACTAAACCAGTAGGCTGTACCCTCATCCTTTCTTTTCTAGAAAATAAACAGACTAAAATTAGTTTTTATATTGTGGAGATAAATACGATCACCTTCAGTGAAAAGACTACAGCCCATGAAATTAAACTTGTTTACTTGCTTCAGTCTTTTAAAGTATTGTAGCAGCAAATTTTAAAGTATTGATACAGCAAATGATTTACAAAGCAGAGAGCCCAGACAAAAGCGATGCATGCCCTTGTTCTACAGCAATACAGCCTGCGTATGCCTGATAGCCTTGTCTACTGCTGACTCATAGGACTACATGCTATTTAAAAGCAGTATCTTGATGTAGCTAGTACTAAATTCTCTAGTTTCTCAATTTCTTGTCTCAGAAGCACATTTAAAAGTAATTAATTAATGAATTTGAAAGGAAAGAGAAACTCGGTTCATTCTGGAATCCTGTTTACCATAAATTTAGCAGTTTTTCAGAAAAACGTCATTTTCCTGAATCAACTTGCAAACTGGCTAGACCATTGCAAACTTAGAATCTCACTTCAGCTTGAAAAAAACCAAACTTACTGAGCCTAGTCAATAAATAATGCTGTTCAGCATGGTCAATAAATAACCAATTTAGCTCCTCTCCAAATCCATTTACAAGTAATCATGCAGACATTAGGCGGTTTTATAACTGATACCTAATGGCTACATAATAATACATTTATTAGAGTTAATAATTCCGGTTATGCTAGTAAATGGACTAGCATGGTTCATCACCATCCCTAATAGTCTCTTTATGAACTAAAAGGGAGGCTCTTAGGGGCCAATTGGTATACCACATGAACAAGGCTTCTTTAAGGCACTGTTTCTCATTTCTGGAAAATATTGTTCAAATACAGGTGTCATGGGCCTGTCATGTCATGCTACGACAGATTCAGTCTCCCAAGTTTTGTCTTAAGAGTGCAGTGACTGCAGCAGACAGGAACATGAAGAAACCTAGGAATCTTTAAAACAAGGACAAAAATAAGGTACTATCCGTACATATTACCCATCTTCAAAAAAATCCTTCTGCCATTGCATTTCCCATAGAAATGTGCAAAGTTAGTTTTCATCTGACAATTAAAGCTTTCAGCTCCTCCACACACACTTTATAGCCTTCAAGAAATTTCTTTTGCAGTAAGAGTTGGATAAGAAATTGCTTCTATTCCAAATGAGGTTCTCAGGACAGAAACCGAGCAGGAGAAAAGCAATTCTGAAACCCTCTTTGTGTTCCTCAGGCTGTGGGTGAGGCTGTGTTTCCTCCTAGACCCTGGTACAGGCTTAGTTAGCCCTAGTCTATACTTTGTTTCTCAGAAGCCGTTTCCAGGCCCTGGGAAACAGCTATAGCACAGTATATATCAGCTGCATCCCCATCTCACCCTTGGGCTATTATTTTTCTTATACTGCCATATGTTCCTCATGTCAGGGCTAGAAGTAGGGCTGGTGTGAGCCATTTCAAGAGTTACCCTCTCCAGTCTTTGAAAAAGAGCCATGGGCAAGGATATTTATTAAGCTGTTTCCTCTCTCTAAGGTCCCTTTTATATTGCCAAAGCTGAGGATTTTGCATACAAGTCTTTTGTATTTCATTTTTAGAGAATATTCTTTGGCATTAATTATGTCAAGATCCCATTTTTCTCCTTCTGCTTGCTAAAACTTCTTTAAAAATGCTTAAAAATCCTCCCCAATTAAGCTTCTCTTCATATATCACAAAGCGGAAAAAAGAGCATTTTTTAAATAAAATTCACAAGCTTGTGGCCATTTACTAATATATTGAATGTAAAGAATATAGACGGGAAGATTGGTTTGTGTCTGCTATCCTTTATTGTTTTATCTATGTGCATCCCGAGCAGAAGGCTGTAACAGCCCTTCATGTCATCAATGCAGAATACCAGCGATATCCTGGACATCAGCTCCTCTAGCCACGAGCAGCCACTCCGCTGCGGGCAAGGAATGTGACTCACCATCCTCTGATGCCTTGTAGAACCACCTCTGGTGACTGTGAAGGGAATTATTATATTTTTTTTACTGACGAGGCATATAAAAGATATGAGAAGGAAACAATACAGCATCAGTGTCAATAGCAATAGAAATGACTTGCTTAATCTGCCGGTAGCCTGCAGTAGAGAATGTCACTGAAAGCTTACCTTCATAATACTGCATTTGCAGGCAAAGCCTTGTCAGTCGACAGTCTCATTTATGGTTTCATATCGCTATCACTGACGAAAAGTTTTATTAAAAGTAACTGACAATATCATTCCTTCCTTGTCACTATCTTAGCCTGAATCCCTGTCTGTTACAGATATTCTGAAATCATCTTACTTGGGTTACCTTTTTTTAAGGTAAAAAACTGTACTAATGTTGCCCACACCCCCCGGCTCCTGCTTCACCTGACTGTCTCTGAGAAACCATTTATAACAACAACATTTAACCAAAATGTAGAATTTAAGGACTGTTGAACCCTTGCTTGAATAAGCCCCAGTGAGGGGCTATAGCATGGGGGTTAAGCACAGGCTTGCAACTCCCTGCTTCAGGCCACGCTCTGACAGGGACTGCCCCTCTCACTTGATGGGACCAGGGCAGCCACAGGACTGGCTGACAGCACACTGCCTGGTCTCCCTGGCAATTGCCCAGATGGATTTTGGTATAGGGCTGGCCTATCTCCTCCCGTCCTTGTTGCTTTGGGTCACAAATCTGAACAAAGGCTAAAAAATTCAATGGAAAGATGTCCTCAATTTCCTTCCTGTCTTGGGAAGGCAAGTAGGAGGAACAGCTCCCTGTTCCTTCTTTTTTTCCAGCTAAAGCATAAATGGGATTTTGGCTTCATGATCTTTGCCAGTCAATGTCATTAGTATAGATCAGTAAAGCAGCTTTCCTAGGGCAGGACATAGTTTTGCACTCAATACTCAAGCTAACCTGATTTTGAGCCGAGCACTGCTAAACTGAACTGATTCTAGTGGAAGTTCTGACCAAGTGAAGAATGCTGTCTAAGCTATAATTGAATGAGTCCTTGTTTTACGCGTCCTGTTTATTTGAAGCTACCTTTTAATTAACAGTGATTAAAATACCAGAAGTTTTCAAATAGAAAATACAGTTGTTTTAGCAAAGCACTAATAAATAAGAAAATGCTGAACAAGGAAGAATACAAGTTGCATGACAAACAAGGTCCTCTCAATGTCCAAAATTTCTGTGACATGATATTAAGCTGGTGACTTGTGACTAGCATGTATTTTAAATAAGAGACTCCCTTTTTGTTTTAAAGAATAATGCTTCTTAAAGACAATTCCAGCGTCCCTCACCACAAATGCATTTCTTACGAGCTGAATTAATTTTTGCTGACTTTAACCTATAGTCATCAGCCACCCAAAACCTGACCCCCAGAGAATCAAACAGCCAGCGAAACATCACATAGCTCTAGAATCTATGTGCTTAAAATATGCATTAATTATTTCAAACCAATTCTAGGATGTTTTAGACCATAAAGTCTGCTTTCAGCTACTGTAGATCATTGGCTCTGCTTTACAAGAAACATTTACAGGTTTATAACTCAGCTATAAAATGTGCTCCAGGCTAAAGCTCAGTACAAAAAGGTCTCAGCTAATTCTTATTATGATTTTTTTTTCTACTTTTTTTAGCTATTTAAGATTACAGGTGTCTTAAAAAAACCCCAACCTTTCCACTGTAGGATTATCACCAAATTGATTTATACTCTAAAATGCAGGGAAGGGAAAGGTAATCCAGATTAAAAATAAAACAAACAAAAACACCACCACTACCCCAAATAATGGAACATGGTCAAGGTTTTAGATTTTTAAGATAATGGTTAGAAGACATTTTTAAGAGAGCTGTAACTTACTGTGTACTTCAGACCATACAAAAGGATGTGGCATAATTAATTACCATTACATCCTGGGAGATCTGTGAGAGTGCTCCATCAATGCCCCTCCCCATAGTGACAATTTAGAGTTCTTCAAGGCCTGGAAAACAACCGGCTAAAGTTGTTTGGTCTGTTTGCTTCAGCCAATGCAAATTTTAGAGGTTTGATCTTAATAGAGAAACACATGCCCAGAGTTAATATCCCAAGATATTAAATACCCAATCCCAAGAATATAGTCCAAGAGGTATGCTCAGAGACAAGGCTAAGCATACATAGATTGCAGATAAAATGCAAGGTTAACTGACTATTGAAACAAACTTGCATGTGATTTTCTTCCAAGTCAAATTTCATTCTTCATATGTAGGTGACAAAAAGCTTTTACAGAAATTTAATACCCTGCAGAGAATATACTATTTCAAGATCTCTGAAAGAAGACCTGGGATGCATAAACAGAGAGAGAAACAACTCTCAGAAAAGTTCTTTGCACACAGACCTATGTTCAGAGTGAAATCATGCAATACTTCACTCGAATCAGAAACTAAACTCTTGAGATTCAACCTAGTACTATGTGTAAAGCCTCACCTTTGCAAACATATTTGATTTTTTCCATCTCATAGGCAACCACTTTTAGAAATATTTCCCTAAATATAATTGGGAGGAAGACAAGAAAGTCAGACTGAAATATCTGCAACCCTCCCAGTGAGCATCGCTTGTGCAAGCTCAGAGCTAATTTAACATTCTCAGAAGCAGAAAATATGCAGCTCAGTGATAATCAGTGAAGTCAGATTTAAGGTAGGCAAAGTTCAGCAGCTTGAGCTCCACTTTATGTTCAACTATTTGGCTCATAAAAGCTAAATAGGTGTTAATGCCTATAGGGAAAAATAAGAATCATTAAGTTATATGAAACTACTGTAAAAAGACAGGGCTGGGGTTTGTTTTCTAATAACTACAGAAGGGATATTGTTGGGAAAAGCAGACATATGCTTTTCCCCCAGTCTTATCCAGAGTGAGAGGAATTAATGTATTTTGCTAGGTTTCTGGGTGAGTTGAAGCTGTACTGTTGATTGGAGGGTACTACACAGTAAGTACACTCAGTGGAAAAAATACGCCTCAGAGATCCCAGACATCTGCAACACATACTCTACTTATAATACCATGTCCATATTCATTTAAGGGTGAAACCTTTTGGGCTTACTCTTCATTTACTACGCAGTTGTTCTATGCATAAAGGGTAAAGTTACACTTCTAGAAAAATCAGAGCTGTTGCTTCTCCATTTAAGACAACCCAGAGAAAACAATTCTAGTTCTAATGGTTATATAAATAGTTCAAATGCTGATCAGCTTCCGGCCCCATGAGCCTCACAAGAGTATTTTATACATCTTTCAGAATCATATGGTCATAGGTGTTACAGGACAACCCATTTACAAGCTGCTATTCACATCATCTACAGTAATATTTCCCTGATGTTTACTACAAGCCCTAAAATACCTAGCAGCTCACCACACACCATCATCATCTAAGTATTAACTAAAAATACAGAACAGTAGTATGTTTCCATGGATCAATAACAGAGTGCTTATGCCTTCTTAGACCAGCAACACTATGAAGACCATTATGTACGTCCAATTTTGCCTAGTGTAGTCCAAAAAGCCCACAATCAAACCAAAACATACCACAAAATTCTGTGGATAATGTGCAAAGAAAATGCCTTTTTTATGAAAAATGTTTTCCTGATCTGTGTGATATTAACCTGCAAAACAACACTGGTGATGCTCTTTTTACTTTTTATACATTCATCAAGCTTTGACTTAATAATTATTAAAATTAACATATCAAACTAAAATGATACATTTATTATCTATTAGTTGCCACCCACATGTGAATTCACAAGTGGCACGTACCACACCATTTACATCAGGATTTACTTTAAGAGGTTAAATTTGTCTTTGGGTGTTCAATGCTTATAGGAACTGTATTAAAAGTTGAAGTCTACTGAAGTAGAAAAAAAGTTAGAACTTTCAACGGCAATCTAAATTCATTCGTAAGAATGAAATTTACTGATGATTAAAACTGAAAAGGAGAAAAGCCATTATGGAGCCTCCCTGGCTTACTCCTTTAAACTCCATCACTCTGGTATCAGCTAGCTCTTGTCAGTCCTGCTCAGAGCAGTAAACCCATCATTTTTAGAAAATTCAGAGAGACAATGCATGATCGAGGTGCGAGGTGATAACTGTGGTTCAAGTGCTTTTGGTTAGAGTACTCACTTCAACACCCTCGGTGAAAGCACTGGTCATAAAAGTTTCACAGATTTATGTGGGACTGTTTCCACAAACAGTAGTGCAGGATAATACTGGGCAGAGATTTCCCCAACATGATTGAAGCAGCTTTACTAGAAAGAACAGAGGAGTAGGAAATACTCCTTATTCATTTTATTTATCCTTTCTGTTCTTTCTGTACATTGTATCTGGACAATGTTTTAAACCACCCTGTTATTAAGACTTCTTCTGCTCAGTGAGGAGGACATAATTTTAATCACTGGGATGAAGTTACAGTTAAGTTAAAACAGCTCAGCTGCGCTATGGGTGAGAAGCATTTATCTAACAATCTGTCAGAGCGAGTTCTGCAAAACCACCACTCCCCTAACAACAGGGCTAAAACGATGAAGGAGCCCAGACTGAAACACACCCTTTCCGCTTAATTCAATTTCTGAATCTCATCAGGAATGGGATACAAGTACAGGCTCTATTTGTACTAATGTGAACAGAAACGCACGCAAAAAGAAATGACTCATAGGACCAAGGGCTCAAGGACCAAGGAGAGATTGTAATACTGTATCTAATTTTGGAAACACTTGATGATTTGTATCTCCCCTTTCAATGCCAATGGAAATAATGAAAGCTAATATCAGGTACACCGATGTTTCCTGGCAGTTTTGACCTTTAAAAGAAAGAACTTGGATTTACAGATGACAAGATTCATTGGAAGCGCATCACACAACAGTAATCTTTTGACTTTCACTCACTGAGATTTACTGGAATACTCCAGCCCATATAGCAATATTTCAACACCCACAGGAAGGGAAGTTTTACTAACAAATATCCCTGTCTGCAATTTTTACCAGTAATTCCTGAGGCCTTCTTCCACCTTCAAAATCATGTGAACCAACATGATATAAAAATTTATAATATTTTTTCGTATAAGACTCATTAACGTTACACATTGCAAATCTAAATACTAAGGCCTTTCAGTTGCACATAAACATAATAAAAATATAAACATGAAGCAAATGTGGGCTGCCTGATAATAAAGTCTAGCACAATTAATGACCTCTGGCAAGCAAAAGTAATTTAGGCACTTATCCAAGAATTTGCTTTTCTGTTATTTCCTTTTCAATGCACTTACCGTATGAAACTCACCTGAGTTACAGCTGTAGGTATTTCTGTACAAATTTATTGTATTTTGGAAGCATATGTTCTGCTAACTCCCACTACAGTAGAGCTTCTACCACGGGGAAGACCTACAGGTTCACAGTAATTAAGGTCCAATTCTTCAAATCCTTAACTTATAGCTAAGCATTTACATTGCCGGTATAGACAACCAACTTTTCCAGCAACTATGCACTTTGAAGTATTCCTGCGGAGTTTACCTGCGAGAATCAGAATGGTTTGGGTTGGAAGGGACCTTTAAAGGTCATCTAATCCAACCCCCTGCAATGAGCAGGGACATCTTCAACTAGATCAGGTTGCTCAGAGCCCTGTCCAGCCTGACCTTGGATGTTTCCAGGGATGGGACATTGACAACTTCTCTCAGCAACCTGTTCCAGTGTTTCACCATCCTCATCATACAAAATATCTTCCTTATATCTAGTCCAAATCTACCCACTCTTAGTTTAAAACTGCCCTATCGCAACAGGCCCTGTTAAAAAGTCTGTCCCCATCTTTCTCATAAGCCGCCTTTAAGAATTGAAAGGCCGCAATAAGGTCTCCTCAAAGCCTTCTCTCCTCCAGGCTGAACCACCCCAACTCTCTCAGCCTGTCTTCATAGGAGAGGTGCTCTGGCCCTCTGATCATCTTTGTGGCCCTCTTCTGGATCTGCTCCAACAGGTCCATGTCTTTCTTGTACTAAGAGCTCCAAAGCTGGCCACAGTACTCCAGGTGGTGTCTTTTGAGAGCAGAGGGGCAGAATCACCTCCCTTCACCTGCTGGCCATGCTTCAGTTAATGCACCCCAGGATATGGCTTTGAGCTCACATTGTCGGCTCATGTCCAGTTTTTCATCCACTAGCACCCCCAAGACCTTCTCAGCAGGGCTGCTCTCAATCCCTTCATCCTCCAGCCTGTATTGATACTGGGGGTTGTCCCAACCCAGGTACATGTCTATGTCAATGATGAAGATATTAAACAGTACTGGTCCCAGTACAGACACCTGAAGGACACTACTCGTCACTGGACATTGAGCCATTGACGCCTACTCTCTGGATGCGATCATCCAGCCAGTTCCTCATTCACCCAACAGTCCATGCATCAAATCAATATCTCTCCAATTTAGAGAGAAGGATGTTGTGGGGGACCACGTCAAAGGCCTTAGCAAAGTCCAGATAGACAACAACCATAGCTCTTTTCTCGTCCACTGATGTAGTCACTCCATCATAGAAGGCCACTAGTTCAGGCAGGACTTGCCCTTGGTGAAGCTATGCTGGCTGGCTCATAACACCTCTCTGTCATCCAAATGCCTGAACATAGCTTCTAGGAGGATCTGTTCCAGGCATCCTTGGAACCTCAGGGCCTCAAAGCTCAGTGAATTGTGGGCCAGCTGCCGGGGTCCCTGTAGGGTCCAGAACAAACAGCAATGAGGTAGCTCATGACATCAGGAGGCCACTGTAATGGCAATACATGTGGCCAAATATGGATGTTCTGGGAGCTGGGTGGCCTGTGGCCTGAAAGATGGCCACCAGATAGTCACCATTAACATCAGTGGCAATGACACAAAATTGTCTTAGTGTCAAAGATTTTCCAGACATGGTGGTGTCCTTCTGCACCACTTTCTAACTCTGTCACAACACCTGGTGCTGGATCAGCAGAAATAGTTCATGCTGGTATCAGACACACACTCAACAGATATCTTGGTAGTAAGAAAATTTCTGAATGTTACTAAAATGCCTTAAGGTAACATTTAGAGGGATGATGGCGTACCTAACTTGTTCCAAAACTACAGTGTTATTCCCAGAGCACACCATGTTTCAAAGTTCAGCAAAATATCATGAAGAGACATGAGTTTTCAGAAGCAACATGCTATGTACCAGTCACTCCACAGGCTTTGGAGTATTGGGACCTCATTGTAAAGACATTGAGTAGCTATTTTTTTAACTCACCTAACTGTTTCCATGGAAAAAACACAGATTAATATGGATCTATGGATCTAAGATGTTTCTGAAGCTTATCTTAAGAACTGAAGCATATGCTGGTTTCTAATCAGCAAAATATATAAGCATGGTCCTAACTCTGTCACAGAAGCGTGATACCGTTTTATTGAATCAGATCTAGAGTTAATCTGAGTCAAACTTTGTTTCAGGAGTCACAATAATGATAGTGCTATGAACAATCTTTGGGCATGTGAGAAGCAGAAAGAATGTTTATTAACTGTTATTGATATTGACCTATTTTTGCGTTATAAAAATATTACCACAATGTTGTGGCCCCTCAGTTCTAGAATAGTGAGGAAACACTTCTGTAACAATGCTTCCAGAGTGGAATAAATAATATTCATTGCTTAGTAACTTCCACTGTTTAGTAAGTAATGGATAATACTTAAACCTGATTTGACTGCGTGACAGAAAAATCTCACTGGGAACCCTGGTTTGATCCTATTCATTAAGGACCAGAGTGTGCTTTCCTTAGAGATGAGTGCAAGCTTTTATTCCTTGATATGTCTCTCTCATTACAGGTAGACAGAAAGACTATCGGTACTAACTGTACTGTACTGTTTGCATTCAGATACAAAATAGATACTGCTTAGTCCAAGCCAGCATATAGCTTAATTACATTTTACCCTAAAATCAAGCCCATGAAAGTAAACGAATGCCATTTCCACAATCTACTTCACCTTCTGTAGCATGATGCACAGATCCACCTCCCTTTCTCTTGTTCTATGGTATCAATTGGCAAGTAGACATTGCTGCAAGTGTAGGTCACAGCACAACTGTACTCTTCTCCCCTTCACAGTAACTTAAAAAACAAAAGCTATAGCCCACAAAAATATTGTTAATTGCTTTTATTGACTGAAAAGTAAGATACAAGGCGCCTAGCAGCCCCTACACCACAGGAGAAGAGAGACTACTAAAATAGATGCAAGGATCAGCAATGAAAAACACCAAGTAATTAAACAAGAGATATAAATTATGGAAATTAAAGCTAAAAATCAATATGCTGCTTTTCTGAAAGACTGTGCTCAGTTTTAAAAACACAGTAGTTCTTGCTGAATGTTTAATTATCCATAGATTGTTAAAGAAGGATTCCAGACCATCTGGAGCCTATTCTGTAACTTGATCTGGAAACCTCTAGCTCAGAAATAATCCCTGTGGGAAGGAACAAACATATATACCACAACCTCATCAGCAAGTTTCTGGTATGTATTTTAGATAAAAATATGCCATCTTTACCTCCTGGGAAATCTGAGATGAAAAATAAATCCAAACATCCCAGTGAAATGCCAAAATACTAGAAACAATTGGAGAAGCAAGGTATCATTTCTTAAAAGATCAACATGAGAAGAGGAAGGTTTAGACCAAAAAGCCTGATGAGCAGCTTTAGCTTCTAGACATTAAAAGATGCAGTTATTCAACAATGTCAGATAAACACAATAATGATAAAGATACATCTTCTGAGCTTTTACAGGAAGCTTAAAACAAGACTTACAATACCAGCAGAGGAACAGAAGCCCCTGTTGCACTGGGAAAAAAAATAGAGCACCACACAGAAACTGAACAAAAGTTTCCCTAAAATAGAACTTGGAATGATGCTGTAGTGAATAGCTATAAATACAGAACACACTGACATATTAAACATGGTCTTTAAATACAGTTTTAACCAGAAGGGGAAAAAAAAGGCAAGTCTTGACACAGATTTTGGTCATGAGCAGCAGTAAGCAGTACAAAGAAAGCTGAAATCATGAAGTCATTCTAGACAGTGACTACTGACAAGTTTATTAAATTATGTTGGATCAGACTCAAAGGCTTTCTCCCCACTTGTATACTGGGAATGGAAGAATTAACAAGATGTATCTTAGAACCGGAAACACAATTTATGTACCACATTTGAATTACAGTTCAGCTGGTGCAGTATCTCCAGGGGTGACCAGCAAATAATGTTCTGGAAATGGTATAAAAAGCCCTTATTAAGCAGTTGACATACAGTGTGCGTAGGAGATCTTTGCTGCTAAGAATCAGAGCAGACCTTTCCAGAGTATATTTTCTGTTTTTTAATAAAAATGGTGCTCTAGGAATCTAAACAATGAGGACTGAAAGCATAAGCAAGCTCATTTTGGCATTGAAAAAGGTTTCCAGAAAGTAAATGAAAAAACTATAAAATACAAACTAACTATTTAAAAAACAAGATGCAATCTGGAAGTCAGGAATGAAGATGTATCTCTAAGCTGGCCCATGACTGAGTGATATGACCCGGCAGAAACTTACCAGAGGGCAAACTTTCCATCCTCTTCCTTCCCATCAAGAAGTGCAGCCTGTGCTCACAGCATAAGGTACAAACCTGGGTACATATTTTCCCGTTTAGACTGGGGCTGCATCTGGCTCTGCACATGGTGACACAGTATTTCAAGCATGAAATGCATTTCCTTATAACCCTACCTATGTTGTGAACTACAAATGTGGTATTTGGACCTGTTCAAGAACTGGGGTAATTGTTTTTAGTAAAACCTTTTGAAAGATTCCCATTTTCAGAAAAAATGTTGACAGCATAATTGGTAAATCAAGATCCTTATCAAACCTCTTTCAATACTTAACGCCAATTCCAAACATCCCTCTACTATAGCAATTCACCTGCATCTAAAATGAACGGTTTTAAATGGCATAGAAATGATCTTTAAGGGATGAGTACGTATTAATAGAACAGAGATGTACGAAGCGGAAAGTGAAAAGAGGGAGGATTCAAACTATTTCTCCTCCAAGACCCCAGAGACTGTTTATATACGTAGACAAATTTGTCTCAAGATTTTTAATATAAAAAGAGATTTTTGCACTTCCTTCACAGACATCTTTGTAGATTATTTTAGCTTCATTTAACATGTTCCCACATGTAAATATGATGCAACAGACCCTAAGGCAAGTTTTCCTATGTTTTTTTGATTTGCAAGGATGATGCACATTGCAATTGATTTATAAATAATTTTTTTTCCAAAACGGTTTCATACTAATTCCATTTCCTTGGCAAAGTTCACAGAGGAAGCATCATATGGGTCATCCTATAGGGACCCTTTTTTTCCACAGGGCTCTGTGCATCATGTCACTAAGAATTCTCCACCTTACTGATTCTTTATTTTTTTCAGCAGTAACAGTGTCACTGCATCCAACTTATAAACTCAGAGAATACACAGAACAAAAAATTCACACTATTCAAGCCCGTTACTTACACTACATTCAACTCATAGAAGAGGAGGAGGAGGAAAGGCAGATTACTGTTGCTCTACTAAAATTCAAGAGGAGGGACAGTCACAAGCTATCTCCAAACTTGTAACAGTCTCAGCATCTGTTTCTACAGCGTAATACCTCAAGCAGCAAAGCCCCAGCTCTCAGCAGCTCAGTCTCCTTAAGAATTCATGGACTGAGGTTGCTTAAGAGACCAGTTCTTCATGAATCTTGCTCTGATACTCAAAAGACACATTTCTGATCTGTGGGATGAATTTGCAGTCCTTCCGTTTTAGCTGACATAATTGGAAACAGTGATGTCTGCATCACTTCACTTGTACAGGGGCCATGAAAATTTGATCTCCCAACTGTTGCAGCTCCCAGACCAATATTATAATATATAGTATCAATAGTGGTCTAACCTAATTATTCAGGCCAGGAATGGCAGCAGCCGAGAAGCCCACACACAGCCCTTCTGCCCCCTGATCTATGCAGGCTCCCAGCAGCTTCTGGTGAAGAGCTAGGAAAAATAACCTTTTAAATATCCCCAGCAAGAATGACCAGAGCTCATGAGTGAGTGTGCCAACACTTCTGATGCACTTCAAGTGCCCTGCAAACAGTCAGAAGGAAAACATATTCTCAAAGTTAAGCACCACTCAATGTGAAGTCTGCAGATCTACATGTTCAACAAAGGTGCATAAAATGACAGCCAGATATTCAAGTGGCTGAGTCAACGTATATTTGCTTTACTGGGGAGCCAGTACTGATTTTCCTTTTGTGTTTTCTTCATTTCTGTACTATCTTCTGTAGAAACTGCAATTGCTTACTTTGGCTTTCCAGATACCTATCGGAAAGTTTTCATGGTTGGCAGGGTTTTGAAGAAACAGAAAGCTTCATTCAAATGGTAAAAACCATTACCTTAAAAGCTCACCTGCTGCATCTTGCAGATCTGAGGACAAACGCCAGCAGAACTCACCATGAGCCGTTGCTAGTTTATATTGGCAACACAGCCACAAATATGGTGCAAAGGAAACAAACATTGCTGCTTTCCTTCCTAAAAGAGCACTGTCATTAAAAAAATTCCGAACAGAAAGCTCAAATATTGGAACTAGTCTCATGTTACGAGGGCCCATGTCACTGGTATTATGAGACATCTTCATGGAAAACCAGTTTGACTTGAATTTTTTCTGCATTCACTGTTTCTCTTCCTTTACCGCATTGCAGAGAATGTTAATTCAGTAAGACCGTAATAACAATATTATACATACAATATTTAAAGCAGTTTTATTTTGTTCAGAAGGAATTAAAATAATTCAACTTTTAAGAAGTCAGCAGCAAAAAGACAATGCCTACAAAAAACCTAAGGAAAGAAAAGTATGGAAAAAATGGAGCCTTAGGTCATTGGCTTCCTGACTCATTTTTGAATCTTGGAAGAAACCATTTGATCATTTTAGAATTTATGTACCTATCTACGTATATTTCTATTTTAGCAAGCTAAAGTCAAATTGATAAATTCATATGGCTTAAAGCTAAAGTAACACTAGGAAAAACTGCTAAGACAGTAAAATAAAATAAAAACCCCAAAGCATCTCTCTCAGGGTGAGGCCAGACATTTTCTCCAGCTGTATCTTTTTTTTCCTCTAAACAGTTTTTTTATTGATTTCCTATGCTTACAATGAATCTTGCTTTGGAAAAGCATTAGTCTTTGCAAATACGTGTTCGGTTCCAAAAGAAAGAAAAATATAGAAAGACCAAAAGTCATCACCCAAGTAACAGAAATGTAAAACATAGATACAAAAATGTCTGTGTGAGACAAACAATACCATTTTACCTACCTACCCACATCTCTAGTTTTTTCATTATACAAACCAAAATAAACAAAGGCACTATGACAAACCCAGCAACTGGGAACAATTCACAGCAAATGATCCACGTTCAGAGACATTTAATAATTTGTCAGAGGCCAGTTATGGAATATTTACTTTTTATTCCTACCACGTAAAATTGAGCTTCTACCTAAAACTGTCTCTGTGCTTAGGAAACTGGAGTAAAAAATCCCTCCTTTAAAATGGTGGTTGGAATTTACTGCAGCCACTTTTGAATTTAAATACTTAAAATTGTCCATTAAGGTATACTTGAGCAGAAGAAAATGTCCACTGCCTTCATTAGGTTCTATTAAATCATATCTTATCTCTGCCTTCATTATGTTCTATTAAATCTTATCTATTTACACATACATCTCTGTGGCTTCTACAGCTCTGACATGCACTAAAAGGGACAGCAATATTCCCATGATCCAAGCTCACACTCTCTTTTTCTGTAATAAAAATAATGGACAAGCAGCCACATAATGCAAAGATATTATTCTGCCAAAGTTTCTAGCGATATAAACCACAAGAACAAAGCCCTGGGAGCACCATTACAGTTAAGAGTATCTTGGTACTTTTGTGATAAACTCTGATGTACGGCTAAGGCATGTTAAACTGCAAGAGGCTGCAACTTCTTCTAAAGGACGGGCTAGACATAAATCCTTACACACAACAGAAGAGCCACGAATAAATCACATAATTTGGAACTGAGTGTTCAACAAAGAACACACTGCTATTTCAAGGACTTGGGCTTTGGAGGGAAGGAGACGCTGCTTCCTTTGGCTGCATACTTCCTGAAAAATGAGTATTTTTTTAAAAAATGAAATGACAGTTTTTCTGTGCAATTATGTCCACACTGCTATTTCAAGGACTTGGGCTTTGGAGGGAAGGAGACGCTGCTTCCTTTGGCTGCATACTTCCTGAAAAATGAGTATTTTTTAAAAAAATGAAATGACAGTTTTTCTGTGCAATTATGTCCATGCATACTTCTCAGCAGATGGTCAAGGCATCTGTACTGTTTTAAACTTGTTTCAAAATTTTAACAGGTTCACTTGATGGATCTGCATTCTTCCCTCTCCTTCAGCACACTAATTTCATCACTCCCAGCAACAGTTTTACTCAGCACTTCATAGACGTGCCACAACTTGACAGCTATACAATTTACTCTTACTAACAGCAGAACTAAATGCACTTATGTCCCATTATACTTACCAAAGTCTGTCTTGGCCTGAGATTATAGGAGCATTAAAATTTCTATTTTGCTGCAAAAGAGCAAACTCAAAATTGACTCTTTTTCCTTCTTTTAAAAGGATCTTATTTCTGATGCTTGATTTAAGGACCACTTTTTTTAAGGCAAGCTGATGCAGATCAGCATTAATGACAGTTTGGTGCAGTGCCTTTCAATGCATTCATCTTACGATTTGTTTTCTTCAGCAGGTACAACAAATAAGCCCAAGTCCTGAGAGAGACCTTTACAACTAAACAACAGCAGCAAATAAGAACAGACCAAGTTCTTTGCAGAACGTGATGATATGGCTCACTAGTGTTAGTGGAGCAGTGTGCGTTTTCATCAGCAGAAGATGTAATGCTGTGTTTTAGTCAGAGGATAGCTACAGCATTGTATATTCAATGGGCTAAATAATTCTGACAGTACTTTTGGTTCATTCTGTACTGGAAGGGACATTCTTGCAGGGGACGCCTTCCCAAGGCTGTTATTCGCACAGATGCCTGGGGCAAACAAGCACCTCCATTTATTATATAACAGCAGGTAATGAATAATCGCAAATCTTCACTCATTAGGCTCACTGCATTTTGAAATAAAGTTAAAATAGAACTGTAAAAGATAGTCTATCACTTATAAACAGTTTTTTTCCTGTTTCAATGATAGATACATAAAAAGTGGATGTATCCTGGGAAAACTTTTATTACTTTCATTTAATCTTAGCACTCTCTCAGCACCTTTTTTGGTTGTTTTTTTTTTTTTAAAGATATGATCCAAACTCTACTAAACTTAACAGAAAGATTTCTGTTGACCTCAGCAAGCTTTGAATCAGACCTGCAAATTAGATTCCGACCCCTTTCAATAGTGCACATAGGATTTATGGTCTATAGAGCCTATCTCTACAAACTTAGGACATTGGGAACTCAGTGTTTTATGCATCTTAAAATAACTGCCAACAGATAGTGCAAACTATGCTGTTCATTTAGGCATATCCTTGAACCTGTGATTATTTGACTATCTAATTTCACTGTAACTGACCCCTTGACCCCTGATTATGCTTCCTTCATCACAGTAGTTCTAGGCTACCTGTCTTCCTGTTGGAGTACGAAGCTCAGGCATGAGAGAGGAAAAAGAACTGTTTGTCCACCTTGCCTCAGATTAATTATTTAAAATGTAGTTGTAGCAAATTTTTCTTACATTATATGAAAGAAAGCAAAAGATGAATGGTTAGCAACAGTCATCCTTGACTATTATAATATGGAACATCTAGTTAATATTTAAAGAATATACACAGTCATACACATAGAGAAAAAAATGTCTGAAGTTGGACTGAATTATTCCCTAACTCTCCACAGTTCAGCCATAACCTCAATTTATATCATACTCGGTGATATCATACTCGCTTCAAACTGAAGAGACCAGTTAAACAGGACACATCAGCCCCTCAGCTTTACCATTCAGATACTGATTTAAGCAAATACTCCAAACCCACTAATTTTCACAGAGTTAACGTTCTTGCTTTTTGACCACTTTTCAAAGAACAGTAGTCTAAAGGAAAGACATAAATCATAAGTCTGGAACTTCAAACTATCATGAAGACAACACTATAGTCCCAGGCTAGGTCCACCTTGAGCAGGAGCAGCTGGTTCAATACTCTCACCTTGGACCCTCAACATGATGATGGCAGCTGTTTAGGGAAAACAAACAAACCAAACCAAAAACCCCTGTGAATCACCTAGCTCAGCCTTTTTCCATTTTGGAGTTTCCTCTGGCAATGAGCAAATTCCTCTTCCACCTGCACTTCTCAGCTGTGGCATTCAATGGCAAGAAAAAAAAGTGTGCAACTGAAGAAACATCACATCCCATTTAGAGGCAGCTGCACTGGAGAACCACTGGAACTGAGAGCAGCCTTGCAGGCGACACCCACCCAGCACCAGATGTCTGACTTGTTCTTATAAAGAGAAGAGGTAACGTTAAGCCATCTTCCACTAATTCACAGGCAATTCTACAATGTAAAATCCTTACTGAAAAAAGGATTACAGCCCCATGCTCCACTGTCACACCTATAAAGTTACTTGCCTCCACGCTACCACCGGCGTGGCCAAAGAGGTGCTCTGATTTAGTAGGATTTTAAACACTGTTTGGAGGAATAAGTGACTCCATAAATAGTAAGGCAGTGAGAAGTCAAGGCTAGAAAACTTGTATCAGCATGTCTACAGTTATGGAGAGACTGGTATGTTTTAGCAGGAAGCCAAATACATGTTCTAGTCACTAATTGCTTATGGAACCCATATTATACACTCAAGACATTTTTGTAACACTCTTATTCAACCAAATATTTTACCATTAATATGATGTGATACTTGGGGGAAAATGTAGACAGAACAGAAATTTTGCAAAAGCCACAGTTACTGAAAAAGAATAGCTAAGTACTTTTTGTTTGAGTAGCTATTTCACTGGCATATTTGATCAACCACATCATAGGATAAATTTCTATTTGGAAAATAAAGCAGTTTACTGGACCCAGCTAGCACAATAAGAGAATTCAGGTTCTGTTTACATCTACTTGCAAATTACTGACCTGTCAGGGTGACTTTGCTCTTCTTTGATACTCTGCTTTGCCATAGCTGCAGAGATTTTCACTGTTTTGGGCTTCGAAGTTTCCAGAGGGTTGCAGTGAGTTTCTGTATTGGAGATTCCCATCTGGTGCCTCTAAGTTTTCCACAATGTTTTCTAACAAATAGATCTGATTTTAATTAAGGGAGGTAAAGAAACAGACCAGATGCTCTATAGTTATACACATCCCTGGTCAAATCTTCTGTCAGAGGAAACCCAGTGGCAGCAAAACATTGGCTTAAAACTCACCAGCAGAACACAACCAGACCATACAGAGGGGGCAAAACACTCTCTTGGTTCGCAGAGGTTTGTGATGCATTTTGATTCTCCCACATCTCCTTCAGGTAAAAATACCCATTTACTAAAAGTCTAGTCCTACACTGGATGAGTCTTCTTTCCAATATGACTTATTCCTACTCTTTTGCGAAGCTGTAGTTAAGAAAGTCAAAACTGATCTAGAAGCTGCCCAGTACATGCACCTATTTAGCATCTGAATAACTTGTTATTAATTACAAGTATATTTGACTAACTCAAGCATTGTGATAAAATGATGTACTGTTGAAATGTACACAAAAAGAATTACTTATATCTTTCCCAAAAGTAGAACAAGAGGAGGAGAATGATCACATTTAAAATAAATGTTGTAGGAAAATAAAAAGAAAAAAGAAATTGAGCCTATAGAGACTCCCTTATAACCAAAGTTTTCTAGGCAGTCTTGACAGCTGTCTACTAGTGGGGATTTACTGCTATGTATGTATGGAACGAATCCCTAATTTAACATTTATGTTAGTTTACATTTGTTTAAAAGTCCTTTTTCCTACTTGATTGACTGACATGTCCTTTCCTCAGATCAGCCAGGGTGATGATTATTTAATTGAAAACAAACTCAATTTGCAAGTTATTTATATCTAATGGGGCTTTATTTCATTACCATACTGGCTGCAATTCCAAATCAACTTTCATTACTTGCATAGTTCCATTTTAATGCAAACAACTATGCATTGCTGAGAAGTTATTTATAATATCCTAAATATTTTATTCTGGGAGAACATGTGCACTTCTGCCTAGAAAAAAAGTAAGAAAAAAACCTACACCATTCTATATTGTATAAATATATACAAATCTGAATTCAGGACTTCCTTGCATACAATAATGTAGGACATACAGTTAAAGAACCATTTATCCAGACAACGTGTATATACAATGAGAATGTACTATTTCACTTACACATCTGCTTCCTCACCATATCAAGAGCCTATCTAGCCATGAACTTTGGTGACCAACTTTTGTTTGTTTTCTTCCCACTTTCAAGTCCTAAAGAGCCAATTACTGCAGGCAGTCACTAATTCATTTCTAACTTAAGCCATGCAAACATCAGAGTCAGAACTCATTTTTTCCACACTGCTGTGGGGGTACATGAGACAAAGTACATCCTTCCACGGATCTGCCTCAAATCCAGCACTTCTCCAAGTCCAAATGTCACCTAATGTCTTGCATAATGAACAAGATGACATATTTATTGTTCTTTCATCTGTAAGGACAGTAAAAAAATCCACCAACAATAAAACAAAACTAAGCAGCTCCATGAAGTTCACTACTATTTGCAACTCCACCACATTTACAGCCTGGATACCCAACCAGCATGGATAGCTGGCTTCAGGGCTGACTTCCAGATTTCTCTTAGAGATTAAGGTCTGTACCCACAATTAACCCACATTAATCCACAATCTGAGATGTCACCAGCCGTTTTCCAAAATAGATTTTTGTTCTGTTGGCCTGCTTCCAGTTCTAGAACAGGTAAACATTATAGTTCATTGCTTCCAGTTTTCATCCTTGTATGGACAACTCCTGTTTTCCACATTTAATTGCATCTTTGTGGATTAATGCCCTTCAGCTCATATCCCAGCTCCTCTCTCCAACAACAGAAGCTCAAACATTACCAGGTTGGCCTGTCCCACCCAAAATAGTTAACTGATAGAAAGAATGCAGCTTTACTGCCCTTGGGATATTAAAAAGTACCCCAGCCAATTTATTTTGAATGAGCCTTGGCAAACACTCAGTCAGGAACACTCAAAAATTTCATGGAATGCCAGAGGCTCTTTTCCATTTCCCATATTTGGCACATTTCACACCTTGCAGGGGATACTTATTTAAGGATGGGACACCACCTCAGACTGCTTTATCAGGAGCCAACCATTCAGAGACTGAACCTTTAGAGCCAGAATTCTGCAACCAACAAGTTATAAGCCAGGAAATCTGAACTAAATAATTCATTCAGTAACAGTGTTAACTTTAGCAAATGCACAAAACCACCAGAATCCAGACAGGAATTGTTTGCAACTCACCATGGTAACGATGCAGCAAGGCCAGCTATCAAAACTCACCCCTTCCTACTAGCTGACTTATTTTGCAGGAATAAACAGAATATCAACAACCCTCTCCCTAGCCTCCTTTTAATTCTAAAACAGATTTTAGTACCATGCTTTGGAAATAACATGTAAGTTGTTTAGGGTGTTTTCTTTTTGTTGTTTTTTTTTTTTTTTGTGGGGTTTTTTTTGTAGTTTGTGTGTTGGTTTTTTTAAATTTCTCTTTCTGTACTTAATTGAAACACTGAAGAGCTCTCTGTGTAGCCCCTATATAGACCAAAAGTAAGCCAAGCTTGTTCCCGTTAATGTTAATAGAAGCCTTGCAATTGACCTCAAGGAAGAAGAGAATCAAGCCCTGTAGAGTGTGGTAATATGTTGATAAGCAGAATAATATTTGTTTCACCTTCACGCATTTTAACCTCTTCAAAGCCTTAAATTTATGGGCAACAGTGTCTGCTCCTCTCAAAGGAGTTTTTCAAATGCATAGCATTAATCTGTCACTTGATTTTCCACTTCAGCTAGTATAGACAATGAGGCAAAAAGAAGCAGTAAGGTATGTTGGCAATGACTCCCACTGATAAATCCATACGTACTTTACATTAAAGTGTGACCCCTACACAGATTAGGCTTTTATTCCCATAAAAGCTGATTTGCATCTAGTTGGCTTCTTTCCAGATGGTGACCAGAAAGTGCACCAGGGAGACTTACACAAGACACCCTCAACATAATAATGGCCTCAATATGGCTTTTGGATTTATGACCAAATCATCCCATTAGTATACAGCTCTATTGTAATACAACTGTAAATGTAATTACATGAGATAAAGGCTATCCTTCAGCAAGGACAGCTGTATAGCACTAGCAGTTCATTCTTACCTGCTTCAGCATATGTTATTTTATTCATGTATTTTGAAATAGGAAACAAGAAAAATGTCTGTGTCACATCACAGTATACATTGAACATCTGCTACACATTTTCTCGGATGAGACTTCTTGCTCTGAGTCCATACTTAT
Organism: Limosa lapponica baueri; assembly: GCA_002844005.1. Taxonomy (NCBI): domain Eukaryota; kingdom Metazoa; phylum Chordata; class Aves; order Charadriiformes; family Scolopacidae; genus Limosa; species Limosa lapponica. The sequence goes on along the minus strand of KZ505764.1, from coordinate 95,076 downwards.
CTTTCAGCTTTACCTTATAAATACTTCTGATGTAGTCATTTATTAAAAAAAAAAATTTCTATGATATCACATTTCCTTCTAATGTCACATTATCAAAAATGAAAGCAATAAAACGAGTTCAAGAATTGCAATATTTTCTGCATCTATACATAGAAACTATATTTCCTGCAAGCTGTACCTTCAAAATGTATTGTACTGATTCTAGTTCAAGCATGTTTAAAGTAATGCACCTATTAATGCTCAGGTATGTTTTTTCTGTAGGTAAATCAAATAAAACAACTTCTCTGGTTTTCCAAGGAAATGGCTAAGAAATATTTGACTCTCTTCTGCCCCTAATCCATCTCTTCCGATGAAACTGAAGAAAGCAACTTCTGTCTCCCTGCATTCTCTCTCAGGTGGTCTCTGTGCTCTCAGGCAGTAGGACTGCAGTTCTTCTTTGCCCTTCCACCATTCCAGCAAGAATTCAACACTGTTGCTTCTGCTGTCTCTGCTCTCACACTGCATGCACTCACATGAGAGATGAGAATTTGGTCCTAAACATCTGTCAGGGCAGGTGTTAGTTTGTGCTACTGCTTCTCATATAAATGGGCTCTTCCCTTTTGGCTGCTCATCAGTTCCTCAGGTCCTGAGTACCCCTAGTTCCTTTCTTCCTTGCTGGCACTCACCAATGTATCTGACTCACCTAATAGATGTGTGGTGTAATAGTTTTCTCTCTGCAAATATATTACTGCTCTGAAGCATCCTGTACAAATATATTTTATATTAAGATGGCCCCTCTGGGCCACTTCCATAATAGCCAGTGACTGGCAGTTATCTTCATGCTAGATCCCACTGTGATCGTTCAGATATTTTAGTTCCCTCCTTAACTCTGCCAGTTCATTAGAGAGGAGCTTTTTAATTCTCAGAAGTTAATCTGTGACTTAACTGCAGTGAAATCAGTTATACCTGATCTGCAACACAGGTTCTTCCTGCTCACGTTGTCTGTTTCCTCAGTCTAGAAACATATCAATGTTTATCGCTTTTAGTGAACAAGTATCACAGTCATCAAAGACCCCATTTTACTAAGCACCAGAATCATATTTGCTAGTTATCAGCTGAGCCTCATTCTCTCATTTAGGTTTTGGAACTGAGACATTTTTAGCGCTGCACCACAGGATCTTCTCGGCTTCCAGGTCCCACATAGTGGCTGCGGGAAGCTGCAAAGTTAGGATTTCATGTCATGCAAGAATAAATCCACCTTTGCATCCTGTTCAGAGCTGCGTGACAGAGGTGGTCTCTCCTCTTCACTGTCTCAGCACACTCCCTGAACGACCACATTTGCACAGTAGTTTAACAGATCATACTGTTTATAACTTTTATAAAATAATTAATGCAAAGTATAAATATAGAAAAATAACTGGTGAAAGAAGAGCACAAAAAAATAGTTGCTTCCCCCAGCCCCATCTAACTGTGCTATGCTTGAATGTAGCAACAACACTGGCAGAGCTGGTATTACCTTATCTCATAATGTTCTGCAGCCTCCTATCCAATACCCTAATATCACCTTAATTCTCAAAAATTAACTCCACACTGACAAAGACCATTAAGAAATTAACATGACTTGAAGCCATTCATCAAATCACACAATCCCTTGTTTTAATTAATGAGCCATTTTTTTATCAATTATGTAATGTTCAGTGTCCTTAATGTTCAAACATCTCAATAGTAGCAAATTCAGAAATATTCATAATTCATATTCAATTAGCTCAAAGCCTTCACACTTGCATATTAATCTTTGCTTTCTAAATCACACAGAAAGGTATTTGAAAGGCTAGGAGTGCTTTGATCTTCTTGAAAACTAAAAATGTTAAGGATTATTAGTCTTTTGAAAGCCTTTTGGCCAATAGTTTTAAGATCACTGATCTTCATATATTTTCTCCCTGGAACTCTAGTTCCTTTCCTAAAAAAAATCTGACTTTAAACAGTTCGATTCTATTACTGGTGCCGTCATATAACCCAGATTGAGGGTGTACAGCCTACAGTATTGCATAGCAAATAAAAACTCTAAAATGACAGATTTTTCAAAGCAAAATTTTAAATACATTCAGGATTAAAGCACAATATTGATTTTGCTGCTTGTGTGACTGTGGCAGAGACGTTTCATAGCAGAAGAAGGGTGTAAATGATGGCTGGGACTACCTTGATCAGCGAGTTGAGTTTTCCCTGAAGTCCTAAAGATATGTAGTAAATGTTAAAATTTAATTTAACGTCAACACCCACAGTGCCCATAGATACATACACAGCAGCTGAAAAACCCTCACGGGCTATAATGTATATCTTTAGTATAAAAGAAAAAAAAAAAAACCCAAACCCTTCAGAAATCCAACAGAAATAAAGAGCAAGTGTATTTAGTAGGACTGTAAGTCTTTCACTCTCAGAGAGTTACAGTGAAACAGTTGAACTAAGCCCAGGAAGTGAACTTTACTCCATAAAACAGAAGAGCACAGAAAAATAAAAATTCCAACAGCCTCTGCCAGTGTAAACAAGGATGAGAGGGTGGGGGAGAAGAAAATTCCTCACTCCTCTCAAACCTGGCAACTGCAAGCCAGATGGCATTGCCAAGTATGAGAGGAAAACATGAACAGGATCCTGAAAATTTCCTACAGGAATGACAGTATAGCATGTTCAGACTCCCATTGTTATTTCCCAGCAAAGATAAAACTAAGAAACAACAAATATAATTATGAAAAAATAAGAATGCATGAGGGAGAGACAGGAGAAAGAATCCTTCTTTGATCTTTCAGGTAATTAGTGGCAATCCTCAACTAACAGATAATTGATTAAAAACAAAAGATACTCAGTTTAACAACTCTTTCTAATCCACTTAAAATATTCAAGAACATCCTAGCCAGTCATATAACTCGTTCCTTGAATTCATCAAGATCAATTTTCAAATTCTATGTTCCTCAGCCTTTTGCTCTACTTCAAAGCTAATTTCATAACTTCAGTTCTCCTGGTTACAAATTCAGTAGCGGTGCTGAAATTGCAGGGAAACATTGCCCAGATCACAGAATCACACTTCTTTCATCCTTACTAATGGATTAGTTTAAGAACATTCAATAGCACAGAATATTGGAAATCTATAAACTTAATTATCATTGTATTTTAAATTAACAAGAGGCATTTCATTACTATCAAAATTTCACACATGGCTTCCAAACACTAGGTGACAGGACTATAAATGTTATTTGGAACAATGCTTTAAAAAGTGACCTCAGAAAGTACAAGATGTTATATAGAAAATATGGGTAAGAGAGCTAAACAAAATTCCCCCCGAGGAACTCACTGGTACCTTTTCCAGATAACAATCCAAACCAAATAAAAACCAAACTCCCCTATAATCTCTTCTCCACCAAGCCAACCAGGCACATCTATAAGCCTGAAGAGAGATCAGTTTTATCTTAGTTTATCTTCCTCGTTGTTTTATGCTAGCTTTATCCTGAGTTGTAGCGTTGCTTCTCATTTCCCCTTCCCTAAATAAACAGAAAATTACGTTCTCTGTGCAGATCCCAAGTCCTATCTTCTTTCTTTCCTGCCAAAAATAACTTGTTTCAGTGAGCTCGCTGGAATCATCACAAGGCTCAGATTTAGTAAGGCTCTGTTTTTATAGCCTGTTTAAACAATGTATTTGATGGTGTCCCATCTGCAGCTGGTCTAAACCAAAGCAGAAATATTCACATGATTTTTCTTAAGCTACTGTCTCCACAGTTAGGAACCTAAACTCTTTACAGAATCCACACAGCACTTGCTTCAGAGAACCTTCACTGTTGATTTCAAACACTTAACGAATACCATCCTATTCAACTTTAGTTAGAAGACAAGATTTGCCATGAAGGCAGAATGCAGTTTGCAAAGTCTTTATTCCTCACACAACTTAGAACTAGTTTTAATTTTGGTTCCAGTGCTGAATTTCTGGCTGGTCAATTAGAAGGTTTATTTCCTCACCTGCAAATGGAACAAATCTGAACAACATACTTCAACGTCATCGAGCAGCACATTTCAGAGCTGAACTAACGAAGCAACATGGAAAACACATGGAAACTGTGTCTCCAGAAACTTTAAATGGTTAAAATACCTACTTTATATTCAATATAAGTATCAGGTGTCTCAGGTCAGGACTCTGATAGTAAATCTTAACTCTAATAAGTCAGCATTAAAACAGAATTTCAGGTTATTACATGCAAATACCATTGCAAAAGGTATTGGAGATTTCTTCTAGCAATCTCTGAGCTAATACCATACGTATCTTTCACCTACATGTTAATCATTCACGAGAAATCATAAAGGTGCTACAGTCTTCTTAGGCCAATTCATTTCTTAACAAGGGATTAGCAAGTCACATAGACTGTTACAAACCTATATTGTATTATGCACCTAATACTTTTGAGCAATGTCTCTCAAACGTAAAGTCAATTTGTAAATGAAAGGCATAGCATTTGCTTATGCTGTGCTGTTATACTGAAAGTTACTTTAGATACTGAATGGTTTGGGAAGTTTTTATCTTTCAGAAAAACACAATTAAAGGCTTAGACTCACAGCAGGTGTTAGTGCTTGTTTATGTTACAATACAGTCAAGGTTTCTGTTTCTCAGTTGAGTGTTCTTCCAATCTCACTTCAAATATTCTCCACAAATATTCTTCCACTTTAGACTGGGAAAGGTCTTCATGAAGTGAAATCTTAGCAGGCTTTCCTTTGAGCAGACAGTAAGGATTTTCATTAGACTATGCTCTATGTCAGTCCTTTTGGGGATCACACAGAGCATAACACTGTTTATTCATACATAGAATAATTATAACACCTTTGCTTATTCTCTCCCTTCTGTGCCTTAACTCCTTATAGTTACTTTTCATTCACATTCACCATTCCATGACCATTCTGTTTTTATCTTCTTTCCATTTGCATTAATTTTCTGATTCCCATCCGTTTGCCTCTTACCCATATTTTCTAATTCATCATTCCTTAACAGTTCATGTACCACTTACCTACTTATTTCTTCTATTCCAAACTGTTCTTCTAATTTTCCTCCATCCCCTATTTCTAGTGCCCTCTGTCTCTGAATAGCTGTACCTTTGCCCTTCACTTTCAAAACCATCTCTCCACTTAAGCTTGCTATTGATAATGGTGGAAACTAAATAAAACAGCCTTCCGTACTTAGTGCAAGAAACGATATCCTTTTCTCTTCTGACTGCTCCTTCTGTGTGCACCTACTGCTGACCACTTCTGGTGCAAATGCCCCAAGTCATTTCTGATTTTCAGCTTTTACTCTTGCACAGGGATTTGAGAAAGAAGCGAAGAAACAACTGCCCCTATAACACTGTAAGGCACATTCTTTTTTTTAGCCTACTTCAACTGAAGAGTTAGGATACTGCCAGATGCTTTATCTCTATTTTGTCACCTATAAGAAAATGCAATGCAAATATCTTTCAGTGACAGGTATTTTTATAACCTAGGATTTCTGCAACAACCCAACCATAAACAATTAAACCATTGCATTCAGATGTCCTTCTATTCGTGCTCCAAATGTTCTGAGAACCCTCCTGCAGTTCCTTAATATGTTGTTTCCACACAGGCCTGCATACAAACTGAGCAAAGTAATCTGCCCTTTGCTAGGATTGCATGGAGTTCTAAATGGCCTGTATGGATTCTAGGACGTTAAGACTTCTTTCACTTAGGTTTACATTTTAAAGACTGAAAGCTTCTGAAATCTTCCTGTTTCTTTACAGCTCTGCCCAGATTCCTGAAAGTTTCCTAGTATTCTCAAAAAATCCACCTTTTTTCCAATCACATATCCCCATCTATTCTGTCCACTCTTTCCATTTCTCATGATTCATGCAGACATTTCTGCCTTCATTGTGCCTTTCTCCTGGTTTCATTTTTCCCTGCAAACTCCTTTAGGACTTTTAATTTACCTTCTATTGTATTCTAAGACCCTTCAGCTTCTCCAGTATCTCCCAATTTACTGTTACTCCCAGTTAATCTGTTTTTCCTTCTCTTTTGTACATCATCTTCGACTATGCAACTGAATGTACGTATCTACAATCTTTCACCTGTCAAGTGTGATGAACAACATATATATTTAAAATGTAATTTTAGGACATACAATTTTAATATATAAAATGTATCATTTGTAACCTTAATATGATGTCTCTTTTTATGGCTCTGATACACAAAGGTGTGTACCATAAAGAAGTTAATCTGTCAGGAAGGCTTAATGTTGCTATATCAAATAACAGCTCATATTTCCTAAAAAGCTCTTCCACAGCCTACAAATTTTGCTTAATTTGTTATGAATTATTCCTGCATAAACAGCCCAAAGACCCGATGACTTAATAAAGAAAATTACCTTTATATAGGTTCTTTTGAAGTAAACAAGCCAAACTGTCACCCCAAACATTTTACCTGGTGTTCCTCTGTTAAAACAATCTCATGTTCTATCTGCAAATGGGGTTTGAAGTAGCCTATGTCACAGATAAATATCAAGTACTTTGCTTGAGCAAATAAAATTTTACTCTTCAGGGCAACTCTTATTTCAACTCTCTTGAATTTGAATTTATCTTTTTTATAAGATTAATTTATATATTCTTCTACATTCACAGCCTATCCTTAAATGTACTTTACCTTAATACCATTGCTTTTAGATTTTAATTTCCCCCCCCAATCTCCAACTGATGGAACATTACCAAATTTCTTCTTAGCAATACTGCATAAAGCAGAAAAATTACTTATTGTGCTACTTTCCAGGCAAGCCATTATAATAGACAATGGTTAGGACTAGGTAATATGTACTGTAGTTACCACATACATTACTACTTAAAAATGTATATGCACCAAATGGAACAGATACTAATCTCAATCATGCCATATAAAATCTCTGCAAGCAATAGCTTGTGTTCTTCATACATTGTTCTGCTTTAAGTTTATTCCACATCTTTTGTAGCAGAAAGAAAGTGGAATCTGGCCCAAAGACTACTTCTAATAAATCCTTTCCTTTATTAGTAGAAACGTTGTTATTCACAGTACAACACATGTTTTTGAGCAAAAATAGTAATGACATTTTGGGCATATGTCTACTTATCCATTTCAGAGTAAGTTTTCTTTTGACACATTTGCATTATATAATGGTCAGAAACTTTGATTGAAAGTTCAGGGTTTCAACACATTTTATTTGCCATTAAATAGAAGCCAAATGCAGACCCGTGCAATGATTTTGAGCAGTACTCAGCTACTGAAAAGCATTTTTATGAACATTACAACATAACATATGCTTTTAAAGAATCTATTTTCTAACGGTGCACCTTTATTAGGATATGAACCAACTGAAATTTAAATGTTTGTGTCTGCCTATCTTTGTAATGGCAACATAAATCGTTAAAGCATAGAGAAGTAAAATAGGATGGGAATTAGAAGTGGAATATTTCAGTGTTTCTGAGTGAGAAGCAAATTTTGGTAATCTGGTCATATTCAACGTTATCTTCGCAACTTCTTCCATCACTGACATGAGGTATTGAAAAGGGAGAGGCTTCTAGCTCTTTGTATGTTACTTCTGATAATTTTTAGTCAATCAACATGGCTTTCAAGAGTGGCAAAAAACTACAAAGCTATCCTATGAAAATTGCATATATGGATCATAATATAAACTTGGATGAATATAATTCTAGGACTGCAAATAATAGGCCATAAAAATGAGAATAAAACCAGAATTCAGCATTTCATTAAACCATTTGAGATGCGTATCATCTTTTTTATATGCTTTTCTATCATGTTGTCTGAATACCTAGAGGGAATAACATCTCTCTTTTTGTGCTTTGTATTAAGTATGTGTGAAAAGTACTGACCTTTGGCGCATTAAAAATGAAATATTCTATTTGTCTGTGGGTCAGGTAGATGGAAATGCTTATGGAATTAACATGTGATAAAAGCTACATCATAGAAGTTTAATTTTTATCTTACAAGTGCCACTACAAAGGTTAAGAGTTACCTCATTCACCGGTGTCTTTTAAGCCTGCTTCTAAACACCCTTGAAAAACACAGTAAAAGCCAAACACATTTTAAATGCTTTCAAAAAAATAAATTGACTTAAACATGTACATCAATACTTCTAAAATAAAGGACCACACAGTCCTTTATTTGTGGTCACTGCTGATCAAACCAGTGAGATCCATTTATATCAAGAATTCTCACGTACTAGGAAGAGGAGAAATTCATGTCATGCAGTCTACTAAAAAAATAGCTTCTGACTTTTAACCGTAAGGGTTAGATGTGAATGTGATCAATATTGCATTTCATCACCAATAACCTCGATTGTTTAGTTTCCTTAAACAATCTCTCTTAATTTTCTGCTACAGGCTAGCCCTTGAATTATCTTCCTCTTTAAAGCAGAACGTCTTTCAGTTTCCTTTGAAAGCAGCTAAGGCCAGACTTGTTCTACTGCCAGGATCAGTGAGTGAGGAGGCAAGCAGCAGAGGGCTCATGGAGAATATCACAGGCTTTATGTGACCAGGAGGTTAGATTCATGCTCTCTCTCTTTTTTAACCAAAGAGAGTTGGAATGATGGAGGTGTGCTGACCTGAAGGAGTCAAAACAACTTCCAGTGTTTGAACCTACTTTTATGAAGCTCTCACACATTGCTATCCACGTGTTCCAGTTCAGTTCTTACAACATCCCAGAAGATATGTTAAAGTGGAGAGACCAGCCCCTACAAATGAAGATACCATCATGCACATTTCTTCTATTTACTTAGACTCTATGTTGGAGTAGGAAGGAAGGAATAGAATTCAGCATTCTTTGTCACACAAGGGTCTGACTTCAATCTCTCAGTATCATTTATATCCATGGCTTTCTTCCTGCAGCAATTTTTGAAAATGGGTTCAACACCACAGAAGTAAATGATGCTAATGGTAAATTAGTGTACTGTGAATTGCTGAAGATTAGCAGAACTGCACCAATAAAAATCTCTAAGTACATTAAAGAAGAAATTAAATACGCATTTCATACCTTCCAGTTTGGGGAAGTACAAAGATATGAATTTTAATATCTCCAAGAAGTAAGTCAAACAACTTGGGCAGTTAGTAGAGAGTTACACTTGCAGACTAAACCTACCTTAGTCCTAGAAGTGCAAATTAAGTGACCACCTTTCAGTAAAACCGTATCTTAGTATGTAGGATTTTGAGAAATTAAAAGAAAGACAAGCTTATTTTCTTTTTTTTTTCTCAACATAAAATCTTTGAGAAAATTAAAATAGAAGACTTTAAATCTTTTTTTGTTAAAGTGTTATATCACCCAATATTTCCTTGAAATAATAACCATTGCTACTCAGGATAGCAAAGTATATTTCCTACAGTACTTCAAGCATAAGACACTTCTCCAGGCAATCATGGAAAATGCTTTCCTGATTTAAGAATGAAAACGGTCTTGTTAGCATTTTTGCCAAGTGGAATATCTGAACAGAGTTATAAAATGGCCGTATGAATGAGAAAATATTATCCTTCAGCTCACAACTCATTCTGTAAAATCAGAATCACAGGCAAAATGATAATTAAAAGAGGGGAAAAAAAAAAAAAAAGTATCTGCATTCTTGGGAAGCTCAACTGCATCCAAGACAGCACAGTGAGGATTCCTGTACTTCCAAGCTTTTTATTCCTAATGGGTAAGGCCAAATTGATAGACCTATTTTTAGAATCAGAAATAAACCTGACCTAATTCCTTTAGAAGTCAATCAGTGCTGTCCTGAAATCAAATAAAGGGATTGCCTGGAGGTAACTGAAGGTCGATGCTTCTAATGGTTCAAACAGCAGCTCTTTCATCATTCCTGATTATTTACATAGGGAACAAAATACAAAAAATTAAAATATTACTTTATTCACCTTTCTAATTTGCTGTTCCTATCTCCTTACAAGACTTTACCTGAAATCCTGACTCAGCCATTGACTTCAGAGAAAGTAGGATCAAACCCTGAAAGAATAAAAGCACTCAGTGGACAGGAATGGAAATATATATTAATATGAAATTAAAATTGCTGTAAGATATTTCTGCTTAGTGCATCTGAAACAATCCAATTCCAGGTTTCCTGCTGAAGTCTCAGAAATGCAACTACAGTATTAACTAGAGCCACTATAATAATGACAAAGAATCAAAATAATTATATAGTTTCAATACAATTCACAAAGCTCATTACAGTCCTGGTAGCTTATTTTCATCACAAAGCCTGCAAACATAGCAGCAAATGAATGAAACTCATCCAGTCCAATGATTGATTTTGATATGTAAATTCAGATAACACAAATGAACACCTCTGTAGAGTTTCTCTCACATACTGGATAAAATGGAAATACTAAGAACTTCAAGACATCCTGAAGAGTTCAGGCAATTTTATTCCCTGAAGCAATGCTGCCATCTTGTGAGAGAAATACTTAAAACAAAGTTTTAGTTTTTTAGATTTATCCTAAGTGACTAAGGGTTTATGAGACATAGCCGTAAGGAATCAACAGGGATTTGAACTGGAAACAGTCCGAGCCCAGCAGATACTTGCTCTCCCTCCACATAAGTAGGTCTAGTGGAGATGATAAGCAATACTGTCCAAGAACTAAGAATTCTTAAAACTTCTATCTTAGCTTAGTCCAGTAGCAAGCAGAACATTCAGCATTGCAGCAGAAAATTGCACTTCAAAACTAAGTGAACTTGCATATCAGGTGAAAAGGAAAGCAAAGGAACTACAGACAGTCCATACGAAAAGGTGGTCAATTACACTTCCTTTCTTTTAGCTTTCCCTATGCAGCTGGTATCTTGTATTGCTGGAGTGGAAAATCTGAGCAACTAAAAAAAAAAAACCACCTGATTTTGCAAGGTCAGATATTTAACTCCGTTCTCAAAGTTACGTACACACGTCCTTGACACAAAGGGACAGCGTGCAGTTGAAGGGAACAACATCCTTTTTTAAGTCATTGACCAAATATCAGGCCATTGTGTACAGAGAGATGCTTTCACTTTGTGTTTTCTCACCAGGAAGTCAGAAGTGTGTACTAACATCCTTCCTCTGTATTCTATCCCTAATTCCTACACACACACAGATATTTCAAGACAAGAACTATGATCACCTACAGTTGGACTGAATTTAATAGCATGGGCTAAAGAAACACCAACTGCTTTTAAATCTAGAGTGAAATTTTCTAACAATGTTTTTACAGCTGAAAATGTCACGTCAACAAATGTTACACACCCTCAGCAGGAATCTGTTTTGAAAACAAATAAAGTAGCTTTAATAAGATCAAAATATTCTGACTTCACCTTTGTGAATGGAATATTTTGATCTTCTATTCCCATGTTTAAAATGCGTAATGCAGAAAATAACAGTTTTAAATGTTACTTTTTATCAAAGTGAAAGTAAGAAGAAAATTTATAGTATTACAATGACCATATGCCATAAAGTCTGCATGCATATTCAACTTTCACCTGGGAATATTGAAAGTCTCCTAAAATTTATTTTGTTATCATGCCTAAAGATTTCCCGTGTTGGTAAAAAATGTCACCTGCTCTTTCTGGTTGCAAAATCCGTGTCTTCCTGCAAATGCCTCACATCAGAAACAGCTTCATGCTATTTGGGTTTAGCATTGTAGCTATAGACAGTAACCTCTCCACTCTCCCAACATGTAGATTTGTTATAAGATATTACGTATCATTAAGATAATTCCTTTTGCAGGCGTTACTAAAATGAAGCTGTTACTTTCCAGTTGAAGCAACAGACTGGTAGACAGAGGACTACTGGTTTCCATCATCGCTGCATATTGTTAGATTTTATTCTTGCTCTGTCACAGTCCATTACAGCTCTGGGTCTTCATTTATTCCTTTGAAAAACAGTATAAAACACCATCTTGCTACATGTACTTGAGTAACACAGCTATTTACATAAGCGTAAAATGCTTTGGTATGTCTGAAGAAAAGGCACTACAGTCTCAATTATCAGACATTTTAGCACTTACTAGTTGAAAACTAGGTGTGACATATTTATCAGCTTGCATCACCAGCCCAGCACCCATCCTGTGAGCCAAAAATGCCTTTTCTACTTCCCTGTTTCTGCAGAAGCACAGGCAGATGAGGGAAAGTTCTACCCGAGGCTTCCCAAAGAAGAGTTCTTCACTGGGAAACTGTAAACCAGAAAGTCTGGACCTATATAACTGGAAAATGTTTTTGTTGTTTGAATTAGCAACAGGTTTTGCTCTTAGTAATTACTTGGAAGTATATTCAATCAAGAGATGTATTCTACCTGCTTCTCTGTAAAACACATTGCCTTCTATTCACTACAATGACCTCTATTAATTCAATATAGTTAAGGTGTCTGGAGTCTCTAAAAACAAATTGTTTTTAAGGAGATATTAGTATATGCTGTATTTCTCCTCCATCTGCAAAGTAGTCTTGAATTCACGGGTAAAAGCCTCTGAATCCTTTGATGCTCTGCATCACCATTTTAATTCCTGTAAATATGAATGCTTCTGGCCCAAGAAAAGAGTAGGTATGGGGAGAGAGGAGGGGTGATGTGACAAGCATGCATGAGTTTACCCACATTTGCAAACAACACTGCTCATTATATTTCCTGATACTGGTTACTCAGCTGACAATTTGCATTATTTTCTTGCAGGAGTCTGAGCGCTCTTAAAAAAATAGACTCAGGAGATGTATTTATTTCACTTGCAAAGCAACGTTGCATTGTCAGCACTGACAATGTCCCCTTAAAGTTAAGGGGCTTTGGTTTTGATATGTTTTATCCGCATATCTCACTTCTGAATGTTAGTCTGCCCTCATACACTTTGCCTCTCCTACACATCTGAGCTTACTTTATAAAGCGTAAGATTTCTGCTATGCTACACAAATTCACATAGCTGAGCAGACCAATTAGCCTTCTGCTGAGAATCCCATCTACAGAAGCGGTAAGGATCTGCAGAAGCCCTTCAAAGGCAGGCAAAATTGCAGTAGGAACTTAGTAAAAGAGACTAATAAATGAGGAGGAATTTAGGAAATAAATTCAAAGCTAATGATCTGATACATAGGATTTGTCTTTTCTGACTTTTTGGAGATTCTCTGTTGATACAGAAAGACACATTAAAAAAAATAAATATACCTGTTACAGTACAGTCCAAACTAAGAATGTCGGTGCTTCACTACCTCTGTAGTAGGCAGCATTAATAACAATACAAGACATAGCTCCTGGTAGGTATACACTGTCCTTCCCTCAAGCAATGAAAAGCCATAAATCTTATGTAACTACGAGCTAAGAACAACTCCAGAGGGAGAAAATACCCAGTGGAGGAATCAGCTAGTAGAGTCTGTCATTATGCCCCCCACCCCAACTCTGCAGCCTTCAGTTCACTGTCGGCCCCAAGAAAACAGCCTCCTAGAAGTGCCCTTAAGAGCTCTTACAACCTGGACAACCCAAACTCTGCTCCAAAAAACACCAGAAGTTTGGGTGCTAGAACAAGAACTGAGAGGTCTGAGTCCCTGAGCTCCTCTGAACTGAGCTTCCTACATGAATTCCCATGTCAGAACCACCTCTTCTTTTGCAAGCAGTGAAAATTCACAACTCTGAAGTGAAGAGAGGCTGAAAGACCAAGATACTTCCAGTGTTACAAAGTTTTACTTCTAATATTTTTTTTCTTCAAAGCCTTTTTTTTTTTTGCATTTGAAGGAGTGTCAGTTATAGCAGTATGTTTGTTGGGAAGACCTACAAAAGCATCTACAGGCTGAGTTCAGCTAAATATCCAGCACAACTGCAGTGAGAAGCAACTCTCATCAGTCTCTGAATCCATCATCAATATTCAGATTTTAACTGGCTGAGTTTTATTCTAACTGGGCTTCTTTGTTATCAGCAAAATGAAAAATCACTTTCTGAAACTGGAAGAATTCTTACCGCAAAACTGTTCAGCAAGGGAATGTTTCTAAGCATTTTTTCAGTAACTTAATTCAGCAGTTTAAAATTTAAGATACAGCTCCTTGCTCATCCAAAACCATGAGTGAATATGATGCATCTTATTCCAAAAGATTCAGAATGCATTTTGAGAATACTGAAGTAAGAATTTTCCATACATCTATTATCTGATGTATTGTGCATGTTGAAACTATTTTTAGCCGTTTATAAGAGTATGGTAAGGAAGGCAGATCTCTAAGAAGGAATCTCCATGAGAGTTTCTGAAAAGAAATTATTTCCTGCATCAAAAGCAAAGGATTCGGATCCATTCAGGGTATAGGTGGTCCTCTCTCAATTAAGTTAAAATACTAAGTATTTCACCTTGCAGGTATAATTTAATGTATTGCAAACATCAAGTAAAGAATGACTACTTACTTAAACTGAGGTTTTTAAAGAGATCTTTTCTTACTGATCCCTTGAGCATGTCCACAATTGTTAATGCTACACACAACCAATATCACTGCTAAAAAGAACATTATTTGCCCCAAATGAGATTTAAGAAAAG
>KZ505764.1:27935-42170 GCA_002844005.1 Limosa lapponica baueri | reverse complement strand
TGTCCTTACACTTACAGAGAAAAAAAAATGGTTTTTAGAGGATCAGTGCAAAGTGGGAAATAATTCGGAACCAGTTTATTTTACAACAGTGCCTATTAGCATTTCTATATTTTTTACATATTCTTGCTCTTGTACACAATTCTTGTTTATACGTGCACATTGTGAGCAAGCTGCCTGCTTATTTTTCTAACTTAACTTGCGAGGCAGCGGCTTATGGAATTGAACACTGGCCCAGTACTGAATTTTGGGGCTAATAACATCTTTGGTTTTAATTAAGATTAATTTTAATTTCTGACAGCATGGCAGCAACATGATGTACAGGAGCTTTGTAGAGTCATGTTTGATGCTTTGGAGCAGAAATGGAAGCAAACAGAACAGGTAATTGTGTAAAAACTTTCTTCCGTTCCGTGGTATTGTTGTGAGTTTTGTTGGGTTTTTTAAGGAAGATTGTGACAAATGTTAAGTGAATTTTAAATACAAAGTTATTGAAGTCTACAATAGTTGCCAGTTTTCTTGTTTGATGCAATAGTTAAACTGCTATAATGTGCAGCTTTTGAGAGGTGTGCTGCTTATGTTTTCCTTCCCCAGTGAAAAGGGGAATATCCTGAACTCCGGATACTTGTTTTTCATTCGAAGCGCAGAAAGTGATTGTGTAACTCCTGTGATGGCTTCCTTGCTGTCAGTATTTATTAGGCTCTTGCAGCTCAAGCCAGTCTTCTAATGTAGGAGAAAGATAGGAATATATTCCTAACACATGCTACACAGGCTTCTGATAAGTGGCCAGCTTGTTGTAGGCCGATTGTCAGATTTGAAGATTGTCAATTCCTTTTTCATTCTGCACCTGCCTCTGGAGACACAGGGAAGGACTGCAGTTATCAGTGAGTCTGTTGACAATGTCTGCAAGATCAGGCTTGTTTTTAAAACACAAACTTCAATTTTGGTAGTTCTGTAGTCACTCTTAAGATGCGACCATAAAAGTATACTGTGAAGCTTATATAACGTGGTTTGAGAAACTCATTTGATACATGTTTTGTGCAGTGGGAATTGTAGTCTAACTGTGTAGCTATGCAGTTCAGACTGAATTTTAAAAAGGCATTTTCTTGTAAAACTAAACAAAGGAAGTATGTTTTGTTTCATTTGTTTAAAGCTCTGTTGAATATCTGTTTGTTTCAGGCCGATCTTATAAATCAACTGTATCAAGGCAAACTGAAGGACTATGTAAGATGTCTAGAATGTGGCTATGAAGGCTGGAGAATCGACACTTACCTGGATATTCCTTTGGTCATCCGGCCGTATGGCTCCAACCAGGCGTTTGCTAGCGTGGTGTGTACTATTAAGCTGACTAATAGTGCATCCATACACACATAGAATACATAATGCGACAGTGGTATAATTTGTTACGTGGTAAGTATCATCCTAGATACTCCATCTTGGGGTGTTCGTCTTTGTGCAGTGAACCAGCTAGCAAGTTCTAGAAGATTTTTTTTGGCTTTTTGGGTTATTTTTTTGTTGGTTTTTTTTTTCTTTTGCCCTTCAATGAGTCCTACTGGTGCATGTATAAGGGGAGGGGAAATGCCACTTTATTGCCTTAAGGCTGCAGTAATCAATTATTTTCTTCCTGATAAAACCTTCAGCATTTACTGGAGATACTTGTATGAGATGACTAAGTTTTATTTGGTTTGTTCTCTTTATTGGCACATTGCTAAATTTTCATAGCATTGTTGAAAATCTTAGTGAAAGAGCAGAACGTGGGCTTAGAATTTTTAGTTTAATTGCCATGTTGTTGCTGTGCTTTTTAAAGTTCACTTCTCAAATACCGTATGCTTTTAATAAGCAATTTAATGATAATAAAAAATCCTATCATACATCAGTGTTCTTGGTAACTTTTGCTCCAGCATTACTGATGTTGGCAAGCATATATATTGCTTAGTAAATCTGTGGAAGTTTTTTTTGTTTTATTTTTTCCACCCCCCTGAAAAGAAGTGATTACAAACTGTGGAATTCCACTGTTGTGGCTTAAAATACCTGTACTATAGGTAAAGTGGTGAGAAAGAATAAGAATAAATCAAACAAGTCTTTCAGTAAAGGTTGTTTTAAATGAACACTCGTTGTGTAATTGGCTTACCACGATTACTTACTATATATGAAGTATTTTTCCTTTTGTATTTAGTATGTTGGCACTAGTAGTCTGTAATTCTTAACAGTAATTCTGTTAAGAAAAAAGTTGTTAGAATTAGGTGCAGTCTAGGTTCAAAGAACTTCATACTGTCAAACTTTAAATACCAATCTTGAGAAGTCGTAAAGAGGAGGGACAGTGATGTCTCAAAAAGGATTTAAGTTAAAGGCCTTTGAATTCTTTCTAAGATTACATTAAATTTATTTAAAACTACCCAGCTAATAGAAACTGTATTTTGAGCTGCCATTCCATTGATACAGATTGATATTTTATGTGGATGACTTCTCAGCTTTTAAAACTAATTTCTAGAAATATTCCCTAACCCAAAATTTTTTGTTATAACTTTTATTCAGTAATGAAAATTTTCTGATCTGTTATTGAAAACTATGTAGTTCATGTGGTTGTATTCTGCATTTAACAATGCATTGAACATTTGTCTCAAATTGGAATTTTTTTCTTTAGTAGAGAAGTCTATAGCGGAATGCTAAAAAAAAGGCTTATTTGTAAAAACACAGAAACCTCGAGCAATTAGGAACATAAATATTAGATTACTTTTAGTAGTATTTGATATTGAAAATCAGCATTTACTGGGTTTACTACATTGAGGAAAATAATTTTAAGATTTTTGTTACACAGACTTACGTGGTTGCAATTTGTATTCATGCTTCAATTTTTGAGCTTTTTTAGTTCGTATTCTGATTATATTCAGTTGATTCTCCTCCCTGCATTTGTATTATCTATAGCAGATGTAATTTTTAGTTTTGTAGTCTTCAACAGTGGGGAGATATGGAGGATACTTGCTTTTGGAGAAGGGAAAAATCGCCTGTTTCTAAATGGAATTCTCTGAAGGTAGTATCCTCCATTGATCCATAGATGATGGTGATTTAGTAGGTGTAGGTAAAAGGGTATGAGAAATCAAAAACTTCACACATGCGCTAATAGGGCTTATAGAAGGGAATGTAAAACTTTTTAGACCTTGCTAGTCAGCTCCTAAGGGAACTTGCAGCAGGCGACACAACCCAAGATAGGGGATCTAAGGAGGATACTACCTTCAAAGAACTCTAGTTAGAGGTAAGTGATTTTCCATTACTTTCTAATAAGAGAGAATGGATGTATGAGCTTCAAGTGAGGTTAATCTGTAGAATGCCACATAAAGTGTATTATTCCACTGTTCGACATTGTGTACTACCAAAAGAATGTAGATACCTCAAATGTTGCATTTATCTATAAATATGTATGTATTACTTCTTAAATACATGGGAACATTGAAGAACTGGGAAGGCTACTGTTACACTTTCTTTATTTCCTGGGGAACTAGCTCACATGCTGAAATTACGTTACTAGAAAACAGTGGAAAATATTTTGTAACACCAGAAGACTAGTAATAATATAAGTATTCTGGAGATTTAGCACATACAGTTCTGTTTCGTTAAGTGTTGTTAGTTTTCACCATCTTTTGTATGTTAGCTTTTCTTTAAGGGTGTAAGTATGCATACAAGTAGAGTATTTTTGGGTAGAAGTTAATTTAGACTTCATGTGAACTTAGTTTGTGGTGTCATTGCCAAACTAAAACTATTGAAGGCAGTTAGAATATGGATGATATGACATTTACTTTTTTTTAAGCTAGATTGGTAACAACAAGGTCTTGTATTTGTAGTTGAGCATGTTCTTTGGACATTGGAAAAGTAGATGAGCTCTGAAAATCTGAGATGGCAGTTAGTTTCCAAATTTTTTTTTGTGTAACTTTTTATTAAGGTTCTACTGCTTCTGTTCGCAGGTTTTATATAAATGCTTGCATAAGATACCTGTCGGACTACTGACTACATCATAATGTGTTTTTGTGAAGAAGAGTGTGTCCTAAGTGTATATCTTTAGCCAGACAGAAATTAGTTTGAACTGTTTATTCTGGCATTTTAGTATGATAAGTGTTAGGAATCTCGTAATCAGGATATTAAAAACTGGATGTACTCAGAACTTGGCTGGACAAGGCCCTGAGCAATTTGCTTTAAGTTGGACCGGCTTTGAGCAGGGAGTTAGGATCAGAAGAACTCCAGAAGTCTCTCAGCCTATATTGTTCTTTTGTTTCTGTGAACTATAAAGAAGTTTAAATAGCTTTTGTCATACTAATCTATTGCTTGATCTTTTATGGTATATTTTGAAGTGTGTGTGTGTATTGGGAATGGTGAAAATGCTTACTAGCTCTAAGACCACATAATAGTTACCTCTTTGAAGATAACTTCAAAGGTAACGTTTACTTTAAAGTAGAGTTGCACAAAAATGGGGGGGTGTCATGTGATAGGTTGTGCAGTGTAGAAGCTTTATCACTGGTTTTGCTGAGTAAACTGTCCGAGTAGAAAATGGTGAACTGTATTAGAATAGGAATTGCATTAAGAAACATTCTAATCAGCAGAATTCACTTCAGTGTAAAGATTAGATAGGAGAAAACCGGAGGAGACATAAATAAGTACAGCTAAAGAACAGCTATGTTCCCTTTACAAGGATTGAAAAATACATGGATATTCACATAGCTCAAAAATAGTGGAGTTCTCAAGATTTTTTTAATCAGGTTTTTCAAAGCACAGCTCACTGTGTGGTAAGCAGTGAAACCACAAGAGTAATGTTATAATACTTCATTCAGTTTTGGGGGTCTGAAGGTCCATCGCTTTGTTCCATATGTGGAAATTTATAGTGTGTTTCCTTGTTAAATTGCACATCACAGTCTGTAAACATTACATAACCACTTATATCCCATCATTTATATATTCCCATTCATTCATATTCATGGTGATGCATGAATTGCAACTTTTGTTACACTTGAAATATATTGTCTTAACTGGCACTTGATTCATAACAGATAGTTCTGTGGTCACTATGTGATGGTGTCTAGGTTTCATGTTTTCCATATTGGTTATTAACTTTTTTGATTTGTTTAAATAGTTCTGAATATTAATTCCTTAAACTGTTTTACCGAATGGTCAAAATGCAGTAATCTCTTTCTTCCCCTTTCTTTTTAAGCAGGGTTATAACTTGCTTAGTCTTCTTTCTTACCTTTTAGAATGAGATTCCTCATATCTCAGTGCACAATCTTATTAAACACTGGCGGTATGTTGCACTTGAGTGAAAAGCAACTTAGCCTCTGTAGTGTTTAAGGAAGTAAATATGTAGATGGCAGTTCAGTTCAGACTCGAAAAGTTTTCATGTGTCTAGAGAGTCTCCTCGCCGAACAGCTGTGATTTTAGGGCTGTTCAAAGGCTTTTCTGGCTGGATCCAAAAATGGTAGTGTGTGATGACTGTCTTCAGTGTACCATTGTTCTGTTGAGTTTAGCACATTTTTCATTTGTGAGCAGTTGTCACCTGGAATACAGTACTTTTTTTAAAAGTCCTTTCTCCTAGAACAGCAACAGCTTTTGGAAAGCATTTGTTTTATTAATGTTCTTGCTACTTCCCAGGCTTCTCATAAAGAAGGGAGAAGGGAAGAATTGGAGTTTTTTGGGGAGGTTTTCTTTTATTTCCTCCTAAAGTGTGGCTTATTGAACAATGTGATTTAGATAGTAACTTAAGTTCTGTGCCAGCCACGCTACAATTGGTGAGGCCCAGTTAAGCCCTCTCTTACGTATTCAGACTTCAGGGAACAGCTACAGTCCTTCATAAGAGATGATGATTTTAAAAACCATTGTTTCTGTTGATCTTATTTGCTTTAAACTGAATGTCTGAACATGCAAGTTGTATTTGTTTTCACCTCCATGGCTGAACAGAGAACTTCCGGGTTGTACTTGGAGTTCAGAAACCCAGAGCCTGTCAGCTTACAAGCTGACTGGGTTAAAGGTTTTAACTTTTAAAATCTGGGTAAAATTCTTCACTAAACCCATCTCAGTATTCTTAGTGAATTTTGTTTGAACAAGTTTGTTCTCAAGTATATACAACTTATGTGCAATACCATTGTTGCAAATTACATTATGAGGAGGATTAATGTTCAGGTTGGTTGCATTTTGAATATTTTTGCAGTAAAGAGGAGCAAAGTAGAAATCATTAAACTCCTGGATTTAAGCATTAACTACAGAACTTTTAGGCAGCTGTCAGAGGACAAAATTCCAGTTACTGGTCAGTTGCCTCATAAGGTTTACGCTAGGAACCTAGTTCTGTCTCTAGAGGAGATGACCATATCGGATTCTCACTCCTTTGGGTGCGGAGCTCAAACTCTCCCTCAGTCCTTTCCCCACCTTTCACTTAAAAGTATTATCTTCAAATGTAGTTTCCTAAGTCGCTTTGTAGAATGGGACTAAGGCTGTGTTCAGGCAGGGCATTAAGGAACTGGGTAATGGTTTTTCCTGCCACCTCCCCCCGACCCCAGTAATTATTGGATGCTATCTGTTGGGAAGAATTCTTCTTGAAATGCAGAAGAACCGTATCAGAATTCTGGGAGAACAGGGCCAAAGTGGCATTAAAAAATAGGTTTGTTTTCACAGTACTTGACTGAACAGACATGACTAAATGTGATGTGCAAGATAACGGGAGTTATATTATATGTTTATTAATTAGACAATTTGGATTCATCAAATACTGAATGAAATATAGTTAGCAGTAATTGTGGTTTGACTGTTTAACCTTGGGCTCAGTAGAAGGGTTGGTTTCTCTTCATATTTTAACTGACTCTGTGTCTGTATCAAAGTTTATGTCAATCAAATTTTGGTTGTAGATTTAATTGAAGCAATTTGCATGTGTTTGCAATCTCATTGTAAATTTATCGTTCTGATTTATACCTACATAGTAAACATTCTTTAAAAATCAGGTAACATCTTTTTATTATTAGGAAGAAGCACTGCATGCTTTCATTCAGCCTGAGATTCTTGATGGCCCCAATCAGTATTTTTGTGAACGATGTAAGAAGAAATGTGATGCAAGGAAGGTAAAGACTGTCCAAATCATTCGTGAAAATTACTTTCGGTAAATACCAATCCTGACAACGGTAGCATAATCTTGTTTTTGCTTCATTTAGGGTCTGCGGTTCTTGCATTTTCCGTACCTGCTGACATTACAGCTGAAGAGATTTGACTTCGATTATACCACTATGCACAGAATTAAACTCAATGATCGTATGACTTTTCCTGAGGAGTTAGACATGAGTGTCTTCATTGACGTTGAAGATGAGGTAAAGTGTTTGGTTTCAGAGGTGTCTTTAACTTTATTGACGTTTCTCAATAAGAAAATTAAAACTTTGGTCTAATAAACGCATTTTAACAACATTATTCGTCTACATAAAATGTTCTTTAGCTATGGCAATATTTTAATTTGAAGTTTTTAAATCTGTCCATGTGGATTTTTGTTAAATTGAAAAGGAAGCATGTTCTCTAATCACTACAGGGTTTTCATATTTCCATAAATAAGCTTTTTCTGATTTCTTATATCGTTCCATGAGTGATTTAAAAGCACAAGTCTCAGGGCTTCTACATATGCTGTAAATCCAGAATGAAACTTGTTTCTTAAACTTGTGGCTGAGTCTGTTTTGGTCACAAAAGATGATATAAAGTTTTGAAACTCTGAACACTGAGGTTAGTCCAGAAAACAGGAATGATTAGTGATCCTTCCCTCTGACTCACAATGTTGTGTAATGCTGTAGAAATGAGACTTTTAAAAATGTTATTTTTCACTTGCGTATTCTTCTGGCTTCTGACTTTTTTGGTTTTGGCCAAAACTCATGCATGTTGTGTAGTTACATTCGCCAAAAAGTATTTAATGTATTTTCTGCATTAAAGACTAAATTTATTCATCGAACTCCATTCCTGAAAACTTTATGTCACTTTGCTAGCTTGTAGTGGTGTAAGAGAAGTACTCCATTGACAGGCATATGGAGGGGCTTTTCTGACCCTGTACAAACCTTTGGTTTATGAAGTGTGCCACTTAAGGAATTTGAGACCTCTCAAAGTGTTACTGGGGGGGGCTAAATGAGAATGAAGATCGATCTGGGAGATAGAACTTGACACAAAATTAACAACTGTTAGAAAACCAAAAGAATTATCCCGAGGAAAGAGGATCAGGTAAGAGGTGAATATACTGACTAAATGAACTGCGTTCATAGCGTTGTTGACATCATGCTTTTAAGCTAATAGAACACTAATCAGTCTTACTGTAATACTTTGACTCTGTCCAGTGAGTTGAAATGGAAAAAAATTTGTGGATGAAAATATTTCCAGTCAAATCAGTTCTGATTATCTGGGCCATGTTGCAGTAGTATTTACTATCTGGTATTAGACCTCCAGGTATTTAATTGAATTAACTGGTAAATGGAATAGGATAGTAACAAATACAATCTTGTTAAGTATGAGATCAGGTAATTGCCATTCAGTTGCACTCAAGACCAGAAAATACAGATCTAAGAGAGAGACTGCAGACTGTTACTAACAGAAACAAGTCCATTCTTGATGCTGAATTGCAGAGGTCTCTAGGTTTTTGAGGAGTTTCGTTGTTTTGCAGATGGGGATTTTTTCATTTCACAAACATATTATTTCTTGTTCCCTGTAACTTTAAATGTTGTATAATATTAGTATATATGTCTTATTTTTAAGAAGTCTCCTCAGACTGAGAGTTGCACTGATAGTGGAGCTGAAAATGAAGGCAGTTGTCACAGTGATCAGATGAGCAATGATTTTTCTAACGATGATGGAGTTGATGAAGGAATCTGCCTTGAAAGCAATAGTGCAGCAGAAAGACTTTCTAAAGCTGGCAGTGAAAAGGTATGTTTACAAAAATGCTGTACTGGGTCTGATTGGGATGGAGTTAGTTTTCTTCATAGCAGCCTGTATGGTGCTCTGTTCTGGATTTGTGACTAAAACAGCATTTGTAGCACACCAGCACGTTAACTCTTGCACAACGCCAAGGCTTTCTCTGTTTCTCATTTTGCTCCTGTAATGAGTAGGCCTAGGGGTGGGCAAGAAGCTGGAAGGGGGACATAGCTGGGACAGCTGACCTGAATTGACCAGAGGAACATTCCATGCCCTGTCGTGTATGCTATGCTCAGCAGTAAAAACTGGGGGCTTTTCAAAGTAGCTGTTGCTCAGAGACTGGCTGGGCGCGCCTTGGTCTGCTGGTGGGAGGTGGTGAGTAATGCCCTGCATCACTGCACTTTTTTTTTTTTTTTCCTGCTTTCCTTCACTTATTAAACTGTCATTATCTCCAACCACAAGTTTTCTCACTTATGCTCTTCCGATTCTCTCTGTCATCCCACTGGAGGGGAACAGTGAGTGAGTGACTGGGTGGGTGCTTAGTTGCTGGCCAGGGTTAACGCACTATAAATGTAAATGATAAAAATATAAATAATTCTGGTATCGGGGGTGGGACCATGTATTTTTAATCAAATTCCAAAATTTGACACTACAGCAAAGGAAAGCAACTGATCTGGAGATGTTCTGAGAATAAAGGTCTTCCCAGCTTGTCAGACTGAGAATTCCCAGATAACTTGTTTTGGCAGCAGACCCTCAAATTGAAGACTGTTTTGTCTTGTGAGAGCTGTTTTTCCTTTGAGGCCAACTGTTAAAGGTCCTACCAGCTTTGACTGCAAAAGTGTTTTGCAGTTTAGTAGAAGATTGGAAATTTTTGATCAATCTCTGCCATCCATTTCTTGTTGTTATAAAAATGGCCATATAGATGAGGCTATGGGCTTAAATGTTAAATATTCATTCAGTCATCTTGAGTTTAATATAAAGCAATTGAGCAGCAAGTCAGTCTAGGATAGCAGCCATCCTTCTGTGGGACATAAAGATGAACAGAGATTTTCAAGAAACCTGATTAAATTTTCTTGCCAATACAAAATTAATCAAGAATCTTTGGGGTTTATGGTAATGTCTACAACGTGTACTGCATGGGTCGTTACTCAGTGAACTCGTTTGAAACTTGGCCAATAGCTTTTATTCAGACTTCTTAGGAGGCTGTTGGGCTATAACTGTTAGTTTCATAATTATTTAAAGGCCAACTTGCATTTTAAACTGTACACCTGCCCCTGTTTACATTTACCTTAAACTATTTGAGAGGGTTTTTTGATCAAAACTGTCAATCTTAGCTAGAAAAAAGAAATTATTAGATAGTCACTTGACGGAAACAGGGACAGAGTATTGTAATGTACCTGTAATGCAAATGCCATGTCCTAATATTGACAGTAGCTTTGGCCAATTAATTCATACTACTTGTTCTCAAGGCAAACTAGCTGTCAAGCCATGTTGTTAGCTTTTTGGTTTGGATATCTTAATAATAGCTGCAGTATATGCTAGGAATTTACAGAGCATTTCCTCTATATAATCTAAAAATAGTTAATTATTGTAACACTTGTCTGAATCATTATTGTTCAGTTTTATTTTTTAATGTATACACAACACTGAAGGTATGTCCTTAGTACCCTTTATTTTGAACCTTTCATCTATGAAAAGAAAGGATTAGGACAGCAACCTCAGAGTGCTGTGAGAGAAACTAATGCAGAGTGCCGATAAGCATTGAATAGGGTGTTGCTGGTTTGCAATACACATTAAGGGGTAAAAAACAATCCTCGAGAATGTAGAGAAGCATGATAGCAAATAAGCCTAAACTTTCTAGCTACAGGCAAACTGGTCATTTCTTTGTTTCTTCTGTGGACATATGTTTAATACCTATCTAGCACAAGATGTCACAAATTCAGAGCTTACGCACAACGGAAGCAGCAGTAATGCATTAAGCTAGTTCAAACAGTTTGCATGTGTTTTTTTCTTAAGTTGTTTGGTCTTTTCTCTCTCTCTTTGCACCAGTGAAAGGGGAGGTTCCTTTTTACTTCCATTATTACATGCTCTTGTATAACGTTTAGCATATCACAGCTCTGATTTTTGTCAGTGTCTAATGCAGTAATGCATTGCTGTTATACAGATTTTTTTTGTAACATACAACTATTTATATATTTGGGTTCATGTAATTGTTGTAAAATTTTTTAAATACGATCATTTGGTTATCTTTACTCACATCTTTTTCTTCTCTCTCCAGAGTTCTTTACTGTATGAGCTCTTTTCTGTTATGGTTCATTCTGGAAGTGCTGCTGGTGGCCATTATTATGCCTGTATAAAATCTTTTAGTGATGACCAGTGGTACAGCTTTAATGATCAGCATGTTAGCAAGGTAAAAATAGTATTTTTAGTTATCTTGTGTACTCATAGATGAACCAATAAGTTTTTCTTTTCTATATGATTTTTCACTTACATATAATGAAGCTGGCTTTATGTGCAGGTATTTCAAGCATTTATTTTGTTTCATCTTCTCATCCTAATGTCCTGCCATATACATAAGGTTCACTGATTGATTTGACTAATTTCTAGGGGTTTTTTTATTTATGTATGGGGGTTTTGTGCACTGGAGGAGAGGAGTGTTTCTTCTCGATGGTGAAGGGGGAATGGGTCCTAAAGAAGCCAGGCTGGATTTATCCAGCCTTCTGTCTGTTGCCTTCTATCCATGTGAAGAAAACTTCTTGCTTAGAGAAGTGTATTTGTAGATCTGTTCCAATCTAGATTGTGCTGTTAAACCTGTCCTGCTGAGGGATTTCCGATGTTACATGTATCCATAAGTGTTATTGCCATCAAGAACCTGAATAGTATTTTTCTAAGAGGTTCCTACCTTTTAAAAAAAGTAATTTTGTTTGCATTCGTTGTAAAATGAAGAGGTAGATCACTTTGAAACAGATACTTTTTTCAGTCAGCAAATAAGCAGAAATATTTTTTTAAATTAGAATGATTAATATTATGTGTTATTTATGTAATGCCATTTTTCCTAATGAGAATAAATACATCTTGATTAATGTGAGTTTCTCAAATAACCATTAAATTGATTTTTCCATTAGATAACTCAGGAAGATATTAAGAAAACATATGGTGGATCTTCTGGAAGCAGAGGCTATTATTCCAGTGCTTTTGCTAGGTTAGTAGTACTGTAATATTACTCTTCTTTCTGGTGGTGTTTTAGTGTAATCGAATGAATGGCCAAGATGCACATGCTTAACGTGTTAGCTGAAAATGCATAGTTGGTGCTTTAAATAGCTGTAAAAACTATCCTGACTGCTGTTTCAGATCATTAAAATAATGTGATACTTATTTTTGAAAATCCCTTTTGGTTACTGTATGTATGACACAGCTCCTTACTGAAAAACGAAAACAAAACAACTTTTGAAGTCAATATTGTCCTCCTCTGATAGATTCAGATAACTGTTCTTATCTCCACCAGCTCCACAAATGCATACATGCTGATATATAGACTGAAGGATCCAGTGAGAAATGCAAGTAAGTATGTTTTGTTAACTTGTAAAATTCTGTTTGTGGAATAAGGAGATGTTTTACATGTGATGAGTCTTAACTTGTGTAAGGATAGCAGTAATGGTATTTTTAGGGTAAGCTAATGTAACTTTCATATAGGAAGCCTTCTTTTATAGCGTACACTAGCTATAGTGTAATGCTGTACTAGTGTCACGATTGGTGTAGTAGAAAATAAAAATTACTTCCTTCACTTAAAAATGAGTGTGTAAGAACTTCATAATGACAAAATTTTACACTTTATAACCAGCCCTTATTTTTTGTGTTTCAGTTAGGAGGTGAGACAATATACTGTAAGTCATATAGTCAGAAACAAATCTTGAATTTCATCGCCTTTTATTGCCCTCATCTCTAATGTAGTTCACCAAGACTTAGAGGATGCTTGGCCCTGTGTAATACCTGACAGGTTGATTAATCTTTGAAATGTGTCGTGGTGGAAAATGAAGATTCTGTTTGGATTCAAAACAAGAATGTCTGGTTGAAGACTTCGTTCAAGTATTGACTAATTTAATAGGGTCATATACTGTTCAAATTACTAATAACTGTAAACATCCAGGATTTCTCTTGCTGTAGACTTTTTTAATAATACTGTAGTATTTGCTTGAAAATACTAACATTTCTCATGTGAAATCTGAGCACACCTAAGTGATGCAGTAGTAAATAGAAGTTTGATAGAACTTTTTTTAACTAATGTAAAAATAGAAGGAACCATGTTAGTTTGCTATTTCCCCCTTCTTGTTAATCCCTTGTTAGAAACACAGCTGTAGAAAGGAAACCAGAAGAGCAGTGGCTACCCACACTTGCTCTCAGCAGCAGTGTGCCTGCAAGAATCAAGTAACTTGTTAATATTCCAATGGGTTGAATTGAGCCAAAAATTAATTTGCTTGCAATATCAAAGCTATATTTATTTTTTCTTAAAGGGAAAATTCAGTAGTCTGCCTTTATAAAGGGAACTTTGTCAGTTTGTAGCCTGTTTATAGTTTATAGCCTGATAAATAGTATAGATCGTTCTAAGTTTTTGGGATGTATGTAGTTCAGTTGCCAGAATTTTAATGCCCTGAATTGCATAAAAAACCCAGTCAGTGAATAATTTTTCATAATAGCTTGAGCAGATGAAAAGCCACATAAACTTTCAAAGGCAGGGAACAAACCTCTACTACCTCTGCATTCCTCCTTTTTTTCTTTTTTTCCTTTTCATTAAATGCTCAAGTTGGTTTCTCAATACATTCAAGCTCAAGAATCTTAAAATCATCCTTTGTAGGGAGAATATTTCTATAGATGGATTTATTTTATTCTTAATTGGTAAAGAAGAAATTACTTATTACTTAGAGTAGAATCTCACAACTGAAACCGTTGGTATTTCACATTGTGTAGTTCCTTTTGGGGTGTACTCATTCTGTTTGAACAGCATGCAAGCGTAGAAAAGAAACTTGTATACTTGAGAGAGTTCGTAACACACCAGCTTGTAATATGTCCAGTGGAGGAGGGAATAAAAGGTCTTTGAAAATAACACTTTTTTTGTTATTCTGTGCTGCAAATATTTTAGGAGGGAGATGAGCAGTTGTCTGCTTCCTTTTAACTCCTCCTTTTGTGGTAAGATTTTGAATTTCACCATGAGAAACTGAGGGTGACTGTTAGCAAGAATAAGGAAAGCAATCAGCAGTGCAAGGATGAGTAAAACAAGCTTTAATGTTTTTTTGGGGAGTACAAACTAAAAAACCCCTAAGCTTATACTAAATTTTACTTAAA
>KZ505764.1:7780-27376 GCA_002844005.1 Limosa lapponica baueri | reverse complement strand
AAAAAATAATATTGTTTCAATATTTGAATCATTGAAAGAACATTATTCATTCTGAACAAGTGATTGCAAATCATACAACATTTAAGAATAAGCAGCAGCCATAAACAAAGTCTATGGGCCAAGAGCTGTCTTTGGAAATAGATTTTCCTATAAATTCTGTGATTTGTTAATTCCGCAACAAAGAAAGAAAGAAACTGAATCTGCTATTTCAGATTTCTTGAATATGGCAATCCCATTTTTAAGTCCTGAAAAATTATTTGTACGCTTCTTTGTGATAGGAGCAGCAGCAGGATTGGAAGACAACTGTATTTGCAAAATTTGATTATTTTTTTTTTTACTTGATAAAGTATTAAATGTTCTGGTTTTGTTTCTCTTTATGAAACAAAATCTCATGAAGTACACTAATCTGTATTAGGTGCAATATTTATTTTATCATCGTGTAGGTGATATCTTGTGACTTTTATTATCAAGTAATTCACTTTCTAGAACAGACTTTACCTTTCTTGTAAAAACAGGCTCAAGTGCAGTCATCAATCTTGGTGTATTTCTTTACAACAGCAAAGCTTCCCTTACTGATACTGGAATATTTATCTTGTGCTAATAGCGTTTTCTTGTGTTGCTGATGATTAGGGGGAATAAAAGACTGAGTTCAGTTGCATTTAAATCGTGAAAAAGAGAACAGGACATGGTATAGTGGGAAATTTGAGTGGAGAAGAGAAAGGGAAGAATGCAAGAAAGATAGCTGTTACATACCAGAGGACAAGAGGAAACAGCCTGAAGTTGTGCCAAGGGAGGTTTAGGTTGGATATTAGGAAAAAATTTTACACTGAAAGGGTTATCAAGCATTGGAACAGGCTGCCTAGGGAAGTGGTTGAATCTCCATCCCTGGAGGTATTTAAAAGATGGATAGATGTGGAGCTTAGCGATATTTTTAGTGATGTCTTTTGTCACTGTTAGGTTGATGGTTGGACTAGATGATCAGAAAGATCCCTTCCAACATAGGCAATTCTATAATGTCTGAGATGTTGCCCACTATGGAAAAACCTAATTTTTAAAATTATTGCTTTGTTTTTACTGGCAGAGTTTCTTGAGGCACATGAGTATCCAGAGCATATTAAACAATTGGTACAGAAAGAGAGAGAATTGGAAGAACAGGAGAAGAGGCAACGTGAAATTGAGCGCAACACTTGCAAGGTTAGAATTTCTACTGAATAAAGCAACAATACATTTCTAGTAAGAAATGTTTCTACAGTAAATAGTAATGTCTCTACTATAATACAAGGACTCTTGGGATAAGTGTATTTGTATTAATAACTCTAAAATCAGTTGTACACCTATTGGAAGCCTGTAAACAGTGGAGGCATCTGTTAGAGGTATTCACCAGAGATTTTTGTTGAGTTCGTGTTTTCCATGTGAATTTGAATTGGTATTAAAACCAAAACAAAGCTATAGTTAATCTGACATCGCTTGATTTCAACAAAATGAATTCCAAGAGTATGTAATGTTGTATGTTAGGTATTTCATACTGTTAAATCTTTTCATATTGTGACCCTTTGCTTTGTGAAGTGATGTTTCTTAAACTAATTTAAAATAATTATTTGGCAGAAAGTGGAATCTTTTTCCAACCGTAGAGTCAACAGTAACAAACTAAATATGACATCTTTGAATTACCAGCATAACTGGGCTGCCTATGAATCAAATGATTGTTTTATTAGAAGGTTCTCTATGATTGCTAGATATGTAACTTTATGTGAAAAAGGAATTTCACGTTCATTTTTCCTGTGTGCGTTTTGTTTTGGAGGATTTGCATGCTGCCTACAGTTTAAAGATGTTCTGGTTATAGAAGTTGTACCCTAGCTTGCAAAAATATGTGCACACTAGTACTGTCTACCGTGCCTTTGACTTTTTCTATGTGTCATTGTGTTAACTAGCTGAAAGGAAACTATCTTGTAGCTGAAGTAGGCTAAAGATGTATTTTATATTAGATTGTTTGAATATAGGATTGTAAATTTAAATGTACTCTAATATGAAAGGCATTTTCAAATACCTTCATGGTCAGTTTTCTTCCTTTTGTATTTCATAGATTAAATTGTTCTGTATGCATCCTACAAAACAAATAATGATGGAGAACAAATTAGAGGTTCATAAGGACAGGACACTGAAGGAAGCTGTGGAAATAGCTTACAAGGTATGCTATGCATAAAAGAAAAGTTTAACTATTAGACAATTGCTGTTGTCTATCTTCAGTTTTTAAATGTCTAATGCTGTGGGAGTGTTTGGGGGGAGTTGGCTGTGGGCTTTTTTTGTTGTGGGTTGCTTTTGAGGGGCTGGTTTGGGGTTTTCTTTAAGAGGTGTTCTAGCTGGGGATTATTAGTAGCCATCAGATGGCTTTTCTATTAGTAGCCATCAGATGATTTCTTATTGGAATGATATAGCCTGCCCTTTTAAAAGGCATTATGATTTTTACATACCCTTATTTTAAAATCGACAGTGAGAGCTGATGTCTTCAGTAAGTTGAAAGAATTCTGAATTGCTTATATTTGTGTTGCAGTAAAAACTGTGGTATTAGATATGTAATAAGATAATTCTGTCAAGCAACTTCCTGCATAACTAATAAAATAACATCAGTGGACACCAAAGGGTCTGTTGATCTTTGCCTTTCACAAAGTAGAAGTTGAAGACATCTATTCTTGCTTACCTACTTGTACTCTTTGATTCTTGCCATACGCGTCTTTGGCTGGGAGAGTACCAGCAAGGCAGTTACAGATTTGGAATGTGTTAACATCTTGAGATGCACAGAAGATAATTGGTGGAGATGACTTCCTCAGGCCTCTAAGATGGCGTTTGGTATAACTGATTGGCAATGTATTCCCCTGAATATACTTCCAGGACCTGTCTTCGTGTACTTTTCAAACTTCCCTTTTCTTTTTGATTTTGAAAACATGTATATATTACACGCATGTGCATGTAATATATATATGATGTATGTGTTTTTTCTAAAACCAAATGGAAATTTGTGAGTTCAAAAGATTCCTGCATGTATATGTACTGAGATACTTCTAGCTTACAAGGGAAAAACTAAACTCACAAATGAACCATTATTAAAAGTTTTGTTGTGGTCTTTTTTTTCCTGTGTGCGTGATTTAGCTAATGGATTTAGAAGAGGCGGTTCCTTTGGATTGCTGTCGTCTTGTCAAATACGATGAGTTCCATGACTACTTGGAACGGTCTTATGAAGGAGAAGAGGATACACCAATGGGTTTATTACTCGGAGGTGTCAAATCAACGTACATGTTTGACTTACTGTTGGAAACAAGAAGACCTGACCAAATTTTCCAGTGCTATAAACCTGGTGGTAAGACATGTAATTACGTATAGACAAGGATAGACTAAAATTGTATATTGCATGATGATATGAAAATAAAACTTGTAAAACATAGAACTTCATTATGATGTGTGAAAGAAGAAAATCTTTGTTGTGATAAATTTTAGAAAGTCAGTATCCAGAACTACATACTGTGCTGTGTTCCCAACTTGCTTCTAATTGAAGCAGTTCTAAGGTATACTAAAATTTGTTAAGCTGTGGAACATTTTTGCTTCTGGCGTTAAAATTGATTTGACAATGAAATTCTGAAATTGGACTGCTTTTCAAATTCATTATTGTCTGTATGTATTTAATGCAACCCCTTAATCAGTACATCTGACAAACATAGGTCTGTTTTCTTTGCCTGTTGAATTCTCTCTCATATATGTATATGTGGTTTTGTTTTCTTTTTCCTCTTCCCTACAGAGGTCATGGTAAAGGTTCACGTAGTTGACCTAAAGACTGAATCTGTTGCTCCTCCAATAAGCATACGAGCTTATTTGAATCAAACAGTTTCAGAATTTAAACAGCTAATTTCAAAGGTAATTAATGGCTGTTAAGGACTTCTCTTAAAGTTTCCGTCATAATTTAAATATCTAAAATGAGAGCCTGCAACTTTTGCAGTTTGTACTGTCTGTCATGTCCAGCAGGGCTAGGTTAGTTGTTAACCTAGAGTTAAGCTTGTCTGTCTGCTCACTGCTGCTAAAAGCAGCAATGTGCTGCTTGCTTCCATCCCCAGTTCTACACTGGCTTTTGCACAAGCTTAGGCACTGTCTGATCATATTGCTTACTAGCTTACCAGATAGTAAGTTTTTTGGGGAAGCTGAAGAGTCAGGCTCGTGTTCTTTTTGGGTTAAGTAACTTCAGCCACCTCACTCAGTATCCAGTCAGTTGCAAAACTAGTGAGCCGTTCGTTACCATATAACTGAACCAAAATGTAACTTCCACCATTGGCTTCAGTAATTGAAATTTAACATCCAAAGCTGTCCCCATTCTCCCTACAAACCCTCCTTTTCATTCCAGCAGCCACTTGTTATTAAGATGCAGATTAACGTTTACATGGGCTTAAACCATGGAATGTTACTGCTTCCATTGAATTGGAAGACAGGTGTTTTACTCAGTTCTGTGTAAAATAGTTCAGTGGTTGGTGTAACTTCACAATATTTGTTATGAAACATGATTTCAGTAATTTAAATTCAGTCTTATTAAGTGACCAGTGCAAAACCTGATGCTTGGGAATTTTATTTATTTTCAGTTGGTCCATACTCTAAATAATGTCTGATTCCTTATATTACTGGTCGCTAACAATTTGCCAGTTCTCTGCAAAGCCAGGCTATTTTACTCTACTGACCTTTTTGAAAAACTAACATTTGCTACATATCAAAGGATGGAGGAAAGGAACTGGGACTGGACAGGTTTGGGAGGTTTTTGTCCACGTTGTCTCTTGCAATTTATGAGCCAATAAACAAACGCCCTTTCCCTATGAATAATCTTACAAATTAAATACTTGTTCCACTATTTGAAGTTATGTATAACATGTGTTACCTTATTGTTAATGTCTTATTTTAGGCTACACACCTGCCCGCTGAGACAATGCGGGTAGTATTAGAACGTTGCTACAATGACTTGCGTCTTCTGAATGTTTCCAGCAAAACACTGAAAGCCGAGGGCTTTTTTAGAAGCAACAAGGTACATGCTCTGGTTTTTAAAGTGTTCATTTTGTGTATTCGTAGACTCCACTGTTGTGTTGTAAAAGGTATGGATATCTGTATAGAATTTATAATGGATAACTGTCACATATTTCACTGTGTACTGTGTGGAGTTTATTTTAACTAGCACGTATTGTGGTGCTGATAGAATGCTATAGGCTATATATGAAACCAAGTGTATGTTACAAGGTAGAGCAGATTCAGAATCAGACATCTGGTTGATACTCAGTGGTTGCGATGATGGTGAGGTTAACAACCTTAGGATGAAGATTTTTGGAAGTCGACCCTTAGGCAAGAAAGGTTAGCATATTCCTATGAAACCTGCCTAATTTGTTTTCTGAACAGCTCTGCCTGCTCTCAGTATTAAAATTCTTAGGAAACAAATGTCAAAACTAAGAGCAAATTTTTGGTGCATTTTTGCTTAAATGCAGTAATTTTTACTATGCAAATTTGCCCTAGCCAAATTCATATTGTTTTTCCAAAAAGATTTCTAATAAATGTTTCCAATAACAGTTATTTAATTCATTCAGAAGAAGAGTAACTTAGTACTTAAATAACTTAGATAACATCTGTAACATTGCTCTTTTTACTATAGTAGTAATAGTGCATCTTTTAGCACGTTTTGCATGTCCTCTGTCTCTGAAATTTAAACTCAAGAACACGCTATCTCAATGTAGAAAGATAAGGCTTTGATGGCTTATAGCTGAGCAAAACAATGGCATTGACTTGCTATTCAGTTACTTCAAACCCTTTTGCATTCACATGGTCACTACAACACAGTGGCCTTTGTCAAAGGGAAAAGAGAAGTTTGTTCCCTTGTGTTCTAATTTGTGCTGTTGCTTACCCATGTATACATTTGAAGTCTTTTTATTTATGATGCTATACTAGAAAATAAAGACTGCCAACTAGTTGTAGGGCTCGTTACTGCCATAACTAGTGTTAGCGTACAGGTGAAGGGTGCACTTGATGTATAAATACGCTTCTGAACGTAAAAGTGTTTACTGCAGCTGTTCAGTCTGGTTGCAGTTCACTTCAATCTTAACATGGTTGTGAAAATAAGGAAATGTTAAATCATTAATAAACTACAGACTCCTTAGTCTATCTTTTTGTAAACATGTATTTTAATTTTTTATGAAAGTTTTATATTAAGTGTTTCTTAGTGACGTAATTTCTCGTGTGTGTGTTGAATTCTATGTGCTTGCTGTTGTTGCTTTTACTTTTATTTAAAATAATGCTACATGATAAAACACTGTTATTTTATGTTCAGGTATTTATTGAAAGCTCAGAGTCTTTAGATCGTCATGTGGCATATACAGATTCTCATTTATGGAAACTTTTGGATCGTCACGCCAATACAATCAGACTATA
The DNA here is from genome assembly GCA_002844005.1 of Limosa lapponica baueri. Classification (NCBI taxonomy): domain Eukaryota; kingdom Metazoa; phylum Chordata; class Aves; order Charadriiformes; family Scolopacidae; genus Limosa; species Limosa lapponica. The sequence goes on along the minus strand of KZ505764.1, from coordinate 20,935 downwards.
TGTTTCATTACCAGAGCAATCACCTGGATCTCAGTTTAGGCGAGCAGTTTATCAGAAGTCTAGCGGAGATTCAGGCAATTTGGATGATGCCTGTGAAAGAGTAAAAGGACCTGTAGGCAATATGAAATCTGTAGAGGCAATTCTTGAAGAAAGCACTGAGAAGCTTAAAAGCTTGTCCCTGCAGCAGCAGCAGGAGGGGGATAATGGAGACAGCAGCAAAAGCACAGAAGCCAGTGATTTTGAAAACATTGAATCACCTTTAAATGAAATAGACTCTTCAGCGTCGGCAGAAAACAGAGAACTTGAAAACCAAATTCAGATTTCCGATCCAGAAAATCTCCAGTCTGAGGAACGGTCAGATTCGGATGTAAATAATGACAGGAGTACAAGTTCAGTGGACAGTGATATCCTCAGCTCCAGTCATAGCAGTGATACTTTATGCAACGTGGACAATGCCCCGCTTCCCTTGGCTAATGGACTTGATTCTCATAGTATCACAAGTAGTAGGCGATCAAAAGCGAATCAGGGGAAAAAAGAAACCTGGGACACAGCAGAAGAAGATTCTGGAACAGATAGTGAGTACGACGAAAGTGGCAAGAGCAGAGGAGAAGCACAATATATGTACTTTAAGTCAGAACCCTACGCTGCAGATGAAGGTTCAGGAGAAGGGCAAAAATGTATGTATGCTTTTTTAAGTGCCTTAAAAGAATCCAGCTTTTATTGCTATTTAATGCATGTTCTGTGTTAAAAAGTCTAATGACAGTATTGAAAAACTTTGAAAATTAAAGCTAATGGAAGTGCAAAGATGGGACATGGTATCATGTTCAGCAAAAATGTAGCCTGATTTTGATCTTGTAATAAGTGATTACATATTTGAAGAGAGTTCTGCATTTTTGTTTTTAAGAAAATGAAAAGCTACCTCTATGACACATCTATTTCCTTATATCGCAAAGTATTTTCTGGAGAGCAAGCTGAGCTGTCTTCTAGTGAAAGGCCAATAGTTGCATCTGCTGCTGATGCACCTGTTCCAGAATGCAGTTATTTACAGTGGTTCACAGAGCAATAATTCTCTTAACATTTAGATTAACAAACCTGAAAACTCCTAGTCATTGGACTGTAAAGAAATTTCACATATACTTGATATTGATCACTTAATTCAGTAAACCGCTGCTTTTCATTGACTGAAGTACAATAGAGTCACAGAACGGTTAGAGTTGGAAAGGACATTAAAGATCATGTAGTTCCAACCCCCCTGCCGTGCGCAGGGACAGGTACAATGAAGTGTTCACATGTTTGCATGTGAGCCATACAAGTTTGGTGTAAGAGCCCAAGTAGTATTTTAATTGTCATAAAGATAAATCATTTAAACCATACTCAGTACCTGCATATGTTTTATAACTAACAGAAGAATAATTAAGAATAGTAGGATATAAGATAAATATTTTGAAAGGCAAAGGATTTCCTGTCAATCCAGAAATCCTGATGTAGTAATAATAGATAGAGTAAAATCTCTTTTCCTGGTGTGGTGGTGGTGGTATTTTTTTGTGAACAAAAATTTTCATTTTTAAAACCACAGAGAAATTTAATTGCAGCTACTACAATTTTAATGAAATTACTCCTTTACCCTGGGAGGATCTTTCTTTGGAGCTGATCTTGAACTACATTAATTTTTCTCTTTTTTTAGGTAGGACTAGTTGGATCCAGGAATTATTTGTTTACAGTAATTTTTATGCTTTCATAGCACACTGTATAAATGATTATCCTGAGGGGAAAGTTTTTATGTATTTTTAGTATGACAACATGAACGGATTTATAATTCAAATAATTTATTTGTTCAGTTGAATATTCCGAATAGCAATTTTCTTTTTATTCTAATGAGTCATGACACAGTATAATCGTACTGTAGTTTGAGAGTAGTCCAGACTTGAATATATTTAGAAACACAATTTCTAAAGATAAACTGTGCACTTGACTTTTCAGAATTTCATGTTACTACAGTGGCTTTTCCTTAATTACGAAATTATTCCATTAAAAATTTCCTTAATCTAGACTTGAGCTTGCCTTGTGATGTCCTCTGGCCTTCCAGAACACAGGAATTAACTAAACTTTTTAATCCTGGAAGCCATTAGGGAAAAAAAGGTTTGGTGGCATGTGCCTGGGCAGCCCCCACTCGGAAGATTTCTGTCTCTCCCTTGAGGCAGGGGAAACCTGTCAGGGGGTTATCTGCAAACGCTTCATCTGACTCTCTCTATTTCTTGCCTTACTGAATGGAGTAGGTACTGCTTTGCTGCACTGCTTCACTGATTGCGAAATAAGGCAGTTTAGAACTGTCATGTCTACCAGGAGTAGCTACCTATAAACACTTAAAACAGCAAAGCTCTTAAAAGTTTCAGTAACGCCTTCAGATAAAATGTAAACGTGGCCATTAACAATAATTTTGACTTTACCACTTGCAGCAAAACAGTACTGAAACTGTGAATATACGGAAATAATACAGTAGAGTGCTTTTTTTTCTGTAGTGCAATGTTTCATGTCAGTTTTATCTTTATTTTTGCTTAGGGCTGATGGTGCATGTTGATAAAAGAATTACACTGTCTGCCTTCAAGCAACATTTGGAGCCTTTTGTTGGAGTTCCATCTTCTCACTTCAAAGTCTTTAGAGTCTACGCCAGCAATCAAGAGTTTGAGAGTGTTCGGCTGAATGAGACACTTTCATCATTTTCTGATGACAATAAGGTTATTCAGAAGTTATTTTTAATCATTAAAAAATATACTGGTACAATACAGACAAACGTAAGGACATAATTTACAGCTTTTTGTTTACTTGCCAGGTGAAATAGTTCTGTTGGTCTTCGTAGTGTGTTACAAAATACAATTTTGATACCATTTCTAACAGATACTCCTTTTACCTTCTAGATAACTATTAGACTTGGAAGAGCCCTTAAGAAGGGTGAATACAGGGTCAAAGTCTATCAACTCTTGGTAAATGAGCCAGAGGTAAGGTGTTGAATATTTCAAGAATCATTCATGAAGATATTAGTATGTGCCTTGCCCAAGGTTTTTCTCTGAAAGCTGGGAAAAAAAGAAAGTCCCTCTTTTCTCTGCATTTTCCTGGAAGTTTTCCTGGATTTGGGAAGGGAACTTGAGATTATTTCTGTTTATATTGTTCCAAATACACAATCAGAATGTGATCTACAGTATCTCTCTTAAGTGTGTCTATTTCTGCAGTGTCAGTGGAGGACGAATGAGAAGAATTGTTTCTTTGTTTTCCTTAATACTGCACTGATATAATTTGTTGCATTCATGCAGTGCAGGCAGTGCCTATCAGAACGCTCACCTGAATAATAGTCCTCTCTGCGTAAGACAAGCCTGAAACAAAAATGCCTCTCTTGCATTGCAGCTCACTTGCTTGCAATATCTTTTGGGACATGAAAAGTATAGAAGTGATTTCACTATATAGATTGCAGTCTTTAAAAGTTGGCTTTGGATGCACCTTCATTTCTTATTTTATTTTTTGGACCAAACTGCAGAATATATATTAATAATGGATGAGCATAAGAGATGGAAGCAGAATTGATAAAGCAAAGGGAATAGGAGAAATTTAAAAGTAGCTTCCAGTCATGGAGTTCTGGTCTGTCTTATCAATGAAAGCCAAGAACGTGGTCTTTTTATTATCATACGTCTTATTTAATTTAAAAATGCCTTTCAGATTGTTTAGAATGTTAATATGATGGTAGCAATTACTAATACAGACCTGAGATGCTGTTTCTGCAGTGGCATGCGTTCAGAGTGTTTGAATGACTTTGTTTCTGAAAAGCATTCTAATGGTCATTTTGCGAGGTGGATGGGACTAGTCATAAAATATGAATGGGAGGCAAATCTACTTTTTTCTGGTAAAAAATTTGTCTTTAATCACTTTCTATTTATATTCACAGCCATGCAAGTTTCTTCTAGATGCAGTTTTTGCTAAAGGAATGACAGTCCGACAGTCAAAAGAGGAGCTGCTTCCTCAGCTTCGAGAACAATGTGGCCTAGACTTGACTATTGACAGGTAAAGAGACTACAATCCATTGAAGTTACCTGATTAAATATTATTTTAGAATGTGGGGTGTTTTCTCTTGTGGAGAAAGGAATTTTTGAAAGGAGTGGAAATAAATTACTGTGATCTTTGAATCAGATTGTGAATGTAAACATTAATGTAGCAATTCTTGGCTTTCATCTAATGGAGAATGATATAGGGAATAATACTTCCTTAGGATTGCCTGTGAGCAACGTGTTTACAGGTTTAGATCTGAGAAGTTTTGTTCTCTCTAAGGATTAGTTTCTTCAGAAAGGAGAGCATTAAGTAAATGACGTCACAAAAAAAGCCACCTTCTCTCTAGATGCTGGCTCAGCGTAGATCACGGCAGCAAACTGTCTTATCATAGGGTGTGCCTACAACACGGGTCCAGCACTGTCTTCCCTTTCCCCATAATCAGTTCCTTCATCAAGGCTGAACTCACGCTGGGGCCTTGGTTCCACATGCTCTCTACAGCCAGTTAGAAATGGTGTGGTATTTACTGTAGAATAGCTGACACGTATTCACTGGAATGAAGAAGAACCTGTAAGATGTGGCAAGCAAGTTGGCGGGGCCTTGGCATATGCCTAAAACCAGGCTTGAGCAAAACATTGGAAGATAAGCGTTGGCCCTTTCCTGTTGAGAAAAGGAGTAGAAACCCAGATCTGGACCGGGTTTTTCTCCTTTCATCACTCTGACTGGGCCAAAGGATTTTTGACTGCCATGCTTGGGTTATGTTCTCTAGTGCCCTATAATTGTGGGGCACATCACAAAATGTATGTCTGCTTCTGTGTGTGGAGAAACCATTGCGATTAAAGTTTTCTACTCATGTTTAATCTTCGTTGTTTATACCTTTATTTACCTCTCTACCTAAATTGAAGCTCCTCCTTTTATATTGCGACTGGATTGATGCAGTAGAACTAAGTACCTAAATCAGACACCAATCCTTTTCTAATCTTCCACCCGATAGAATTGTCAGAAGTTTTTGGGAAGATTCTGTTTTCTTATCCTAATTAGGAAACTCTTTTCTTCTTCCAAATCCCTACGCATTTCTTGCAGGCTTGTTTTCCCTGTGTTCATGAATAATGCAGCACTATGAGCCAGTAGTGATCCCTTGCTCTCAGGACTATTTCAGAATGTTAAGTTTATTCCTGGTAAACCCAACCAACCCTCACATAAAAGAGCTGTATTTCAGTTTTGTCAGAAAACATTCAGTTTTGATCTCTGACAGTGGAAACTGTTTATGAGCAGATAAAAACTCAGTGTTTTCTTCATGATGTATTTACAGGTTTCGCCTACGAAAGAAAACCTGGAAGAACCCAGGCACTGTGTTTCTGGATTACCATATCTATGAAGAAGATATCAATATTTCAAGCAATTGGGAGGTCTTCTTAGAAATCCTTGATGGTAATAATGATATAGCGTGATGAGAAAGAAAAGATAACGTTAGAGATTTTATTTGATTTAGAGAACATTAGAAAATGTACTTCCTATTTTTTCCTTTTTGAAAGGCTAATATTACTGGCATTTTAATGGCATTTTATTAGAAAAAAAAGATAAAATACAAAATATTTAAAAATAATAAAAGGATTGTGCAAGTGCAGCTTTCCTGTGGCTGCAATGTACGAAGCGTCCAATAGCAGCACTGTTTTGTAGGTTTTGTGGAAACTTTCGGACATACCGCAGTACTATTGGGCAGTTTTTTGCATATGTGTTTTTTCATTGTACATAAAAAATAATTGTAGGATTTGCCTGTACCTTATGCTTTTATTTGTATTTAATTTTTAGAGTAGTCTTGGTGATGGTTGTAGTTAGCTGAAATATGTGTGTGTATATAATACATATATAATTTTGTTTTGAAGTCAGCACAGCTGTTCAGTCATTTAGTAGTTTGCAGACAGGAGTGCAAAAACACTCTTCTTCTGTCATGAAGTGCTAACTTTTTGAACAGCCCTTGGTCATCAAAACAACTTTGGAATCAAATGTTAGAGAGCAGATTGTTTCCTAAATTCTGCTTAAATATCATGAAAAATACAGAATTTCTTAAGCTATCCTTTGCATATACACATAAGATTTGGATTCTGAATGCAAAAGCATAATTTAAGGGGGGTAAGAAGCACGCCATGCTGTTTTTCTCTAGATTAACAGGTATTTTTGTCAATGGATAGATGAGGAATGTGAATTCCATTCGCTTGGGAACTTTCTTCACAGCCCTACCTGGCTTATGTTTTATTTAGCTATTACTCCTGTATTTTGGCAGCTGTGTTCAGTGTTGGTATTTTTCATTTTTAACAAAATGCAAGTACCAAAATTAGAAATGAACATGGGAGGTTTGGGAGTCCTCAGATTCCTAGAGACACATATGTCAGCTCACACCTCAGTTAAAATTTCACAGTTTTAAATATTTTTGGATTAGTTTTAGATTAATTGCTGTACTGAGTAGGTCTTGATACTACTTCTTAGACAACTGCAGCCCATCTAGTTCACAGACACCGTATTATAGACTACAGGGCTTCAAGTATTCTGTAATATCTTGTATAGCTGTCTAGCTCTGCCCAATTTAGCTACTTTAATCCAGTTGTAGAAGATGCAGCTATATCCCACTATATTCTGTGAAAATGAAGTTGTACGTATCCCTGCTACCACACAGGTGGTTAACTGCTTTAAGTCAGGGTTTGTAAGGCCTTCCAGCATGACCATTGCTTTCATCTTGTTCTTCAGCTAAATGCTGGAGGCATTAGGCAGGTAAATAATGCAACTTAGAATAATTTACAGTTAAGTTTCTTAGCATAGCAGCTTTACATCACACTGTTGCAGACATATTTAAATTTTCTTCAGAGCCCGAGAATAACTAAAAACTTACTGCTTCAGTCTTGAAATAAATGCCAAGAAGCATCAGGTGGCTGTATCGTCATTTCAGACAATAGGTTAGTGTTGAAAGGTGGCACAAGTGTAGCCATAGGCGAGACTGGAGAAGGTTTTTAGGGAGAAGCTTAACAGTGGTCATGGTTTCATGCAAAACAAGCATGTAACGGTGGACATAAATGTTTAAGGCACAAATTCTGCATGCCAAATTACTAAATTATAGACTGATTTAAAATAAAATTAGCTCTTTGATACCACTTCTGCTTATCTGATTGTAACATTAACAGTATTACCCTGTCAGCCAGAGAAGAAGCTTTGTTACCTGACACTGATATAAAAAGGCTGGAGGCAGTACATACTAAAGCTATTCAAGGTGGCAGGGGTAAAGTGGGCTTTAATAACAAGTGTATAGTTAGTGTGAGAAATCCGGACGTCAAACATGGAAAGCTTATTTTGGTAGTGAAGTGCATGAATAAATATCAGATTGCTGAGGAAGGTCTCACGCAAATGCAAGATCTGTAGGTCAGCTTCTAGTTCGGTGGATAGTTACGGTGTTAGTTAGGTGGATTGTATGTATAACCAAACTGGGTGTGATGGAGAAATGTGCCCTAAAGAAAAATAAAGGGTATGGCTTCTAAGAGATTCTGCCTATGAAAAATTCCTTGAAAGGAGCTGATAACAAAGAAAAGTTCAACTAAATAAACTAAATACAAGTCCATCCCTTCTTTTTTTTTTTTTTATTTGTGGACTACTTGCAGCGCACTTACTGGGTGCTTAGTTAGTGTCTGTATGTCTAGTGCAGTCTTCCATATCCGAGTATGCTTATGCTCTGGAAAAACCCTGATTTTAAACGGGGTATTTATGATGTTAATATAAGAAATTTCTCTTTCTTTCCTAGGAGTGGAAAAGATGAAATCCATGTCACAACTTGCTGTTTTATCGAGACGATGGAGGCCATCAGAGATGAAACTAGATTCTTTCCAGGAAGTAGTACTAGAAAGCAGCAGTGTTGAAGAATTAAAAGAGAAGGTAAAAGGTGTAACATGATGCAAGTTTCTTGTGGTATCTAAGAGCCTTACTGATGTCCTCTGTTGGGAAGCACAGAGACGTAATGGCTACAAAAATCTTGTTGTGTGGCAAATACTATTTTTTTTCCCCAGGAACTGAGAACCTGTCCCATCCTATTACCAAAGCCACATGAATTATAAGCTTTAGTTCTTAGTTTCATATAATGGTCTGGTATCAAAGCATCCAGGTGAATCCCTGCAGAAAAAAAAAAAAAAGGTGGTATTTTGAAGTTTAAGAAGCATGATATTACCTATGTTCCTTATCCTTGAAAAACACATGTGAAAGAAAAGCTATGCTGTTGTCACTTTGGGTTTTTTAAGGCGGTGTTTCGGTATTCCAAAATGCCAAACCTTTCAGCCTCTTCATACTTGAATTTGAGAGCTGTTGCTCAGGGACAGTGTAATTCTACCAAGTAGGTTGAACCGTATTTTGGTTGGAAAGAAATACGGCTTAGGTCTGCTTTTTTCCTTAAGGCCAGAACCCTCTAACAGGTAAGCAGACCTGTGCCACCCTAGCAGAAATCTAGAGTAGAAGTGTGTCCCGTATTGAGACTATTTTATTAATCTGGTGTATGACAGGGTTCCACTCTTGCAGAAATGGTTATTTGTATGTGGCGATACGCAGATGTAAGAAGGCCACCTTGGATGCTGAGGCCAGCAAAAATCCTAGTACGAGTGAAGTCTGCAAAGTCTTACCTAACCAAAACACTCAGCATTTGGAAGTTAGGTGTTCATAGGCTGGTAAGAGAAACATTGTTCAGATCCCATAGAGTGCAACAGCCTTGGATTTGTGTATGTAGACAGATTAAGTTATGGACTGTATTTTTGTATCCTTTGGGTAGAAATGTGGTTAAAACTACAGATCCTTGTGTGCAGCCTTCAAGATTTTCTCTTTGCTTGTATCTAAAGAGAGAAGTGGCTCTTCTTGTTTCCTTGTCTTAAGAATTGATGTGTAGGGAGCAGTTTTAGCGGCATTCTCTCCGAGAGGCCTTAATCTTTTTACTCCCACCAGTAATAAGAGAACTTTGAATTTGACACGTCTGTAGTAACAGATGTTCACCCAGCTCTTCTCTTTCAGGCAAATTTTATTAGCAGAGTGTAGGGCTAATATGTTTCAGGATTTGTCTGCCTTTTGTCAGTATTGCTTGTTTAGCCTAGTTTCCTAAGGAAATGAGACTTAGAAAATTAGAGTGGCTGTTAGTCTTTCCTTACTATCAGTTTATCTGTTTTAACAGTGGATTTGGTGGAGGCAAGAATCTTAGAGAGGAAATCTCTTCAAGTTTTGGGGAAATAAGTAGCCGGAGATAAATGGCCATCGAAGTTAGTGTCTGCATTGCCATGGAGATGAGACTGCAGCCAAGTTAAGGGCAGGGCAGTGATGAGCCTGTGACCACCATGAGGGTGCTCAGTAGAAGGAGGGTTCCACCAAAGTGGAACCAGGCACAGCTGGGTGACCCTGTGACAGGGGCTGTGTAGGGCTGGGCAGCAGCAGTAGTAGGGAACAGGGGAGGGAGGAGGCACAGGACAGGGGACATTTGCAAGAGGGAAGAGCAGCCAGTGGTGGTGTTGGGGAACTGTGGGGTTGTTAGGGTAGGAAGTGCGGATGGGTGGAGATGGGTTTTAGTTGTGCATATTTTATGGCTTTGCCTGCTCCTAACTTGACTTGGTAATCGCTTTCATTTCATGTGGGGAAACTGCTGAGGGCTAACTGATGGACCTGAAGGTTTAACATAGGCAGTTGGTCTCTTTTTATCTTGGAACTTGGATGTTATTAATTAATTGTTTAACTTCTTTCTGCCACCCCTTCACTGTCAAGAGAAGCGAGATGAAATCTTACAACAGCAAGTGTCACTTGTGACACACTAGTAACTTCAGACATGTAAAAAAAATTTGTAACTTGTCACTGTAATTTTGTTTAAATGCTTTGGATTGTTGGAGGACTTAAGAATAGTTAACTTGTAGATTTGGCAGGTCTATTGACTTTATGTAGACAGAGTGTAACGTTCTGGAATAGTATTAAATCCACCATTTTTCTTCACTTTGCAGCTGAGTGAAATAAGTGGAATACCCTTAGAAAACATAGAATTTGCAAAGGTAAGTAAGATTTTGTCTATTTTACCTTTTAAATGGCATGGATGTCTGGTTATGAGTTTTATTTTATTCACCAAGTAATTGCTGCTTCTCAGGGTAGAGGAACGTTTCCATGTGACATTTCCATACTAGAGATTCACCAAGACTTGGACTGGAATCCTAAAGTATCTACGTTGAATGTCTGGCCTCTGTACATTTGTGATGATGGTGCAGTAATATTTTATAGGTATGTACTTTATTACAGTATAGTAAACCATGCAGAAAATCTGTGTTAAGATTTGAGCAATGTAATCAACAGAAGCATAAAAATACTCTTCTATTGTCTTAAAGGAAAGAGGATTTTAAACATTGAGCTGAAATGTTTGTGCTCCTCAGCTTCCTAAAAACGTGAATATTAATTATGTTTATTGTTTATGAAAACAAACACTGCACCCTTTTACTCAGTCCTCCTTCCCAAACCATTGAAAACAATGCTGAATGCAAACTTAGTTGCTATGCTTAAGTGTGTTTCTGGATTTAATCTCTTAAAATAGAACCGTATCCCTTGTGGAGTCTGTGAGAGTCTTGCCACAGGTTTTAGAGAGCAAGGATTTTATTTTCTGGGTTTATTTCTTTGAGAATTAGTATGGCTTCTCTGGAAAAAAGGATGTTAGGATAATTTTGTTAGCGTGAAAAATGTTCATCAGCTGGTGGCAGTATCCCAAAGGCACTATTTGAGGACTAAGAGCTTGAATATTGTAGTTTCTGCTAAATTTGGTGGGTGGGGCAGCCTCATGAACACATTTCTCCTGAAGTATTTTTTGTACTTACACGTGAGTTTGGGGGAAACAGGTGGTTGATAACGTGCTGGCCTTGAAGAAAATGACTTGGAAGAGCAGCTGGTAGTTTCTAATAGGAGCTGGATGACATGGTGCTTCCAGATATTGGTGCTGTGACCGAATAAAGAGCAGTGTCATAGTTGTCTGTAAAGAATAGTGACCAGGTCGAAAGAGGAGTGTAGTCTTGTTTCTTACTGCTTTCATCTGTAAGGAATATTGTGCTTAGTTGTGGGTTTTTTTACTAAGTTGCTAATCTAAGTATGGTAATTGTATTAATCTGAATTTTATCATATATTTACATTTTAGGGATAAAACTGAAGAATTAATGGAATTAACAGATGAGCAGAGAAATGAACTGATGAAAAAAGAAAGCAGCAGACTCCAGAAGACTGGACACCGGGTAACCTACTCTCCTCGTAAAGAAAAAGCACTAAAAATTTATCTGGACGGAGCACCAAATAAAGATTTGACTCAAGACTGATACTCGCTATAGCATTTTCCCTGGGGAATTTTTTTGTTTCAAATAAAAAGGTTCACTACTACTGTGTAGTGCCGTTACGGCAGGACACTCATTAGGTGTAAAGCGCTGACACCAGCACTGGTTGGGCTGTGTTACCAATCAGAAGCGCAGTGCCCCCTTGGGTCGCTGTTTGACTTGGAATAATGTTGTGCACTATAGTCAAATGTACTGTAAAGCTAAAAGGGATGTGCAAATAAAAGATTAGAACTAAAAAGCGGGCGGGGAGGGAAACGAGTGGAAATTTTTGAGGACAGTGTGCACATAGTAGCTAGTGAAACTAGCCTCAAACAGGATACTCATAGCTTAATAATAAAAGCTGTGCAAAGGCCATGAAAGAATCCTTTTTTTTCTGTTTGTTTCACTGATACACGCATTACCTCATCAGAGAGTCGGAAGTAAACGTTAACACTCTGGTTCTAGAAAAGCAGCAGCGAACGGTCGCAGATGAAATGGAAGTGCTGCAAGTGTAAGGTTTTAGAATATTCTTCCATGAAACAGGTAGTCTGAGAGGTGTCTGCAGAAAGCTGCCGGCAGGTGGCGGTTCGTTTTGCAGAAGTGCTGTTGTAGGGTAAACTGGTTTTCAATAGGTTACAGAAGCCGATGAGCAGCTCTATTCTATTGCGTTCAATGTGTAAATAAAATTTGCCCTATTCATTTAACAGAACTGCCGTTCAGCTATTTACCATGGTATTTCTTTTCACATATCAACATTCATTGTGTACATTTGGAAGTATAGTTGCCTATTTAAATTTGTATTCATTTTATGTTTGATGATGCTGGGTACTTTAGGGTTGTATTTCCCCTTGTTAATGAAGTTTTTGTTTTGTTCAGCTACTTTTTGTACATTTTGTTTTTGAGACTATTACGAGTTTGCATCTTCTCCACCCACTGAAAGTGATTTTATTTTTCCCAGAGTTGATTCCGTAGCTACATGTAGTCAAATATTGGGGCAACCTCTAACACCTCAACATACAAACTTGGTAGTTCAGGTTGTGGTGCGGAGACTGATGCAGTCGACGTGATTTCATTGCAAAGCCTAGGAACAGCCATTTTTTGCTTTGGTCCATAAAGATCAATAGAGAACAATTCTCCGTAGTTTTTGGAAAACCACCTAATTTATAACAATCAAAAGATTTTGGTAAACTTTTTCATGCCAGATGCTGTTTACAACAATGAACATGCCAATAAAACATTTGTTCATTCTGTTGTGTTATTTTAATCATTAAATGCTGTGGTTTTTATTTGAAAATTACGGAATGATTTCATGGAAGTAGACTTTTCCAGGGCTACATCAGACTTTCAGGGCTGTGTGTCTATACGTGTGTGTATGCACACGCACCCCTCTCGCGTGTACACGGTATTGCAGGAAGTGCTTTATAGCCCATCTGCTGCTCCTCTTTATTTATATTCACACCAAAGTTTTCTTCAACTGAATTTCCTTTTCCAGAATTGAATTCCTCACCAGTGAAGCTTCTAAGCTCCAGATACGATGGGCAGTGAAGCTCTGCTCCAGAGAGGAAAAAGGACTTTCAGTAACTGAAGGTTCAGTTCTTCCTTGCACCCTGACCCACAGCAACCTAAAATCCTGAGGAAACTGGCAGTTTGAGAAGCAGGCACTCCCCAGTGCAATTCCTTCCTTCTTCCTCTTCTGTTGACCTGTGCCACCTCTTGGCCGACACAGATGAGGTGGAAGCAGGAGCAAAGGTAGCATAGTGAGTACCATCCAGTAGGTAGAGAA
>KZ505763.1:1008837-1030374 GCA_002844005.1 Limosa lapponica baueri | reverse complement strand
CGCCGGCCACGGAGCTGGAGCTGAGGCCTTCCTTACTTGGTTGTGTGTCCTGACGTGCTTTTTTCCCGCGTTTCTGGGATTTGTGGCGCTGGGTTTTCTATTGCCAGGGTGAGATGGTGGCAGCTTCGAGTGACAGTGCAGTGGCCACAGCAGGCCACGTACCTTCAGCCTTCGACCTTGCTTTGCTTGCCTTATCAACAACTTGTGGAGCTCTGGTTTTGTTGTCACATCAACTTTGTAGGCTCTACTGGCTAGCAGGACACAGTTTCTGTACTTTGACAAGTGCTTTGTAAATCCCATATGGCTTATGGACACGGTTCATGCACGAGAGGGAGAGTGTTCTCCAGTCACACCCTAAGCGCACACATGACAGGAGGTGGGACAGCAGGTAGGTGACATTGACTGTTACATCAGGAGCAGCAGCATTTTCTCCTCAGACCTCGTGTAGGGAATCAGAGGAGTTTGGTTGACTTTTTTGGTCATTTTGGTTGCCTTGTTTGGTCATTTTGGTTGACTTGTTTTCATTGCTAGCCTGGAAGTGCCTTTGACAGAAACATGGATACCACCAGAGAATGGGAAAGGCCATTTCTGTTTATCCTCTTCCCCTGTGGTGGTAGCTTGCTAGACCACAGTGAGTCCCCATGCACAGAGCCCGTTCTCTGACAACTCCTTGGGGATGGGGAGCAGGAGTTGTTGTGGGTTAACCCTGATAGGTGGGTAAGCACCACACGGCTGCCCGCTCACTCCCCCCGCCTTCCCTGATGGGACAGGGGAAGAGGAAAGGAAGAGTAAAACCAAGAAGACTCGTCTGTTGAGATAAAAATAGTTTAATAAGCAAGAGAGAAGTGGAAGAAGAGAGAAAGAGAACCAAACAAAACAAGCGATGTGAAGGCAATCACTCACCACCTCCCATGGGTAGACCAATGCCCAGCTCAGTTTATGAGACTTCTGAAGGCCAGTAGTGATGAAACACAAGGGTTTCACCTGCTCCTGGTAGTTATACTGGTGAGATTCAGAGAGCTGTACAAATTACTACCACCTTCATGAGGAACAGGGAAACCTGTGGTGAAAAAAAAAACATTTTCATCTTTAAATCTATGGCACTGTGCATTTCAAGACTACATGCTCATGCATTTAGAATCTGAAGTGCAGCTAACCAAGTACTTTTATTCAGAGGATCAGTGGGAGGCTCTGTCTAGTGTCAAAATCCAGTGAATGTTCAGGATGCTTCCCCGTATACAAAGAGCAATCAGAAACACCCCATTATCACTACAGTGATGCTATAACCTGAATGCCTGCAACAAGAAATGCTATCTCTTGGCTGGTAATCACAGTGTCAGTGGTACTTGTGATGTGCCTTGAGATGCACTGAAGAAGCGCAGCACAGTACAGCTAATGTTCTGCTGTGTCTAGCTCCACCGTTTCTCACCTGCTGTCCTCTGTCCAGTAGGTTGAACAGTCTTGGTGCACCTGGTGATGCATTTTTGTCATTAGGACCATGAAAGATCCAGGCAATGCTGCCCCATGCTCTCAGTGATATCACGGAGTCAGTGATCTGACAGAGCCCTCTCAGTAAACACTAGTTAGGTCTGGACCTGTAGCTGTTATCAGTGTCATGTTCTGCTGCAACATCCCCAGGTCAGCATGGCATTTAAACTCTGCAGGGCTGACAAACAGAGCACAAGTGTTGCCTCATGGGCAACAGTTTGCATTTCGGACATGTGCCTCCTTTGAAAACACATGCAATTTTTCATTTGATTATGGCAGAGTCAGAAGAAAATGGGGTCCCAGCAAAAGCCAGAGACTCTGCATCTTGAAGTCCCTTGGCACAGGCACATCCATGCAAGCAGATGAATGTTCTTGCATGGGTCAAGACACTCATGTTATGCCATCCATTCCAGACACAGTTTTCCAGTCTTGTCTCTGCAGGACCAGAGGGGTTCTGCACCACATGGAAGATTCAGGAGTTCTACTAGATATCAATGTTCCTTAATTTATTTTGCAGTCTATACCTCATTCCCTTCCTCAAAGACTGACAAAAGCCACAGAGCAAAACCCAGTCTTCCTTCTCTGCTTGTAAAACGTGACCTCAGGCACTTACTCCCTCACAGCAGTGATCATATGCAAACACTTATGCCAACCTCAAGCATTTCTGGTTAAGCATTACTTTCTTTACAGAGGTAAATGCAAGAGCTGCTTCCTAGCAGTGGAGACACCGTGTCTGCAACGCTGGCAGGCAACCCATGTCATTCACCCTGAGGAACCAACTCAAAAAACATTCCTTTAGGGATTGCTTGGATGCCTCAACTCACTCAAGTGAAAACGTTGTAAAAGCAAGGATTTCTGAGAGATGAGGCTCCTAGCCCCTGTCAAGCTCACAGGACACATACCAAGTGCACAGGATGCTGATCCGATGTCCTGCCTGCAGGAGCACATGGAGTGTCCTTCCAGGTTATTTTATAAAACCTTAGAACCAGGGATGAACCAGCTGGTGGACCACGCACAATGGTTCTCATTTCTTCTTAGCATCCACAGCTAGGATTTGCTAAAAGTACAGAGGAAGATTTTCACATGCTGCCTGGTTGATGTCGCATCACAAGGGCTGCACAGAATAACTGCTCCCAGAAAACAAATCACTAGTCAAAATGCGATCTCTTAGGCTACAACTACTTTTGATAGTTTGTGCCTGAAGTCTCTGCAGCCCGAAGCCAGTAGATGTCAGCAGAGACTTCCTAGGGACAGACTGTCACATGGGGACCAAAGTTTCTACCCTGCTTACCTCCTATTTTGGCACAGAGACAAATACCTAGTTGTCAACAGCATCTGCTCCCCGGTGCCCGACAGACCCACAGGGAACCAGCACAACTTGTTGCTTGGTGCACTTCACCCTGGCTGAAATCAAGTTGCCACAGCACAATACCGGCGTTCACACATTGCCCCGGTGTCATGAAGGGAATGCAAACACTGTGGTGAGCTCCCAGCTGCAAGAGGGGTACTTCGGGTGAAAGCACACCAGCAGGCGGGAACAGGGCTCTGTGTTGCTCTGACTTCTTCTGTGGGCTTTACCCTGTGCAGCTGTTTGCTTGCAGCCTAGCGTACTGTCCTCTGCACTTGTCCTGCTCTCTGACCTGAAGTGCAATAAAATGCCAGCGGAATTCGGCGTGACCTGTGCATCTGCTCACAATCTGTGGGAACTAGGAAGCTTCCTAATAACACTGCTCCAAAACACCAGGGAAGGAGTGGGGAGGAGCTCCCTGAAATTGTAGAGAAAAAAAAAAAAAAAGCTTTTGAACATCAGACTCTTACTGCAAACCGGCAGACAAAACTTTCTAAGACTCAATTTAAAGTTTAGAAATCAGACATTCTTTATTGCGGTGCCGGGTGCACAGGGGATCGCTCCTCCTGTTGAGCACACCAAATACTGTTGTCAAATTAAATTTACACACAACAGACATGCATAGTCAATGTAATTCCAAGAAAACATTAGCATATTCATTACATTTCTGAGAATTCATTTACATATTATAATAAGCTTTTGGGCATGTGTGTTTGTGCCTTCTGGTGGTCCTCATTTTGAGTGAGGGTCGTTTCTTCCTCAGTCTTCATCTTCTTCACCTGTCCTTTGGCGCACTTTTCATGTTGGCAAAACATTCTAACTGCTTATTCACTCTTTAAAACTAATGATCTCCCTGCTACCACCTGTTTGTCAGACAATGTCCATATTTATTGCATCCCTGTTTTAGGTCACCGTGTTCTCAGGGCCACATACATCCTTTCTTATCTTACTAAGTCCTTGAAACCATTTGGGATGGTTACTGAAATAGCTACATTTCTTCTCTAAAAGAAGATTCCCTACAGTTTAACCATTTATAAACTACATAAAATCTGCCCTAGGCATCAAGACCTCTGGGTTACTACTTCTTAAACCTTCCAAGCTTAACACCACAGCATGCAGGCCTCAGCAAGCCTCCTGGCAGGCTCTCCAGAGTAAAACGAAGCACGAACAGGAAGTGTTGGGTGAGCTTGCAAAGCTTCCCGGGGCTGCTCCATGGACAGCTACACTGGGATGAATTAAAGCACAAGGAAGAACCCCTGTGCTAGTTGTGGCTGGGATGGAGTTAATTCTTCTCATAGTGGCTTGTGTGATGCTAGTCCTGTGAGTGCCCAAGAGGTTGGGAGGGGATACGAGCAGGCAGATGACCTGAACTAACCAAAGATATTACATACCTTATCATGTCATGCTCAGTACAAAAAAAAAAGGAGAGGAGGGGGTTTAGCTGGGTTAGCCATCTTTTCAGTGACATACTTCCCTATATAGAAAGAAAGCTGGATATTGATATCTGTTTTTTACAGATGTTGTTATGAAACAGTGTTTTATTTTGCTTCATTGCTGTATAGGAACTCATGGCATTGTGTTTGAAGGATATAGAAGAGAGAAAAGAGCAAGAAGATGGTAACAGAAGGAGCGTAGAGCAGGCTGCTAATGATCTGAAGGTAAAGCATGATTTCCTTCTCCACTGGATGGTCATTTTCCAAGGAGAGACATTAGACATTTTGCTTTCTCTGTAGCTGTTCAAAGACCCAGGCAGCTTCTGCTTCTCAGGAAAAAGGTGTACTCCCTGTATCTATCACAACATACTACTGTCAAAGGGAGAGAAGAGGGAAAGAGTCTCCAAAGGCCTGGCCCTCACACCCTGATCAGCCAAATACCTCTGGAAGAACAATGTTGAAATTTTTGTACAGAGGAATAGCAAATAGCCCCAACTGCGTATGTTATTTTGGCTTCACTGATGTATGTTGCATTGCACTAGACTTCATTATTGAATAGCCTGACTTCAGAGATAAGTAAAAACAAGAACAACTCTATTGATTTTGTCTTAAGAACAGGAATGTATACTAAGCTCCACCTCATTTATAGAGCATGAAATGGATTTTGCTCTAAGGAGCATCTTTAAGCATCTCTGTTACAGAAATGTCAGGAGGAGCTGGAGGGAGCTCTGTAGAGGTTTGGGACATTGCGGTTTGATGTCACTTCTTTTTGGAGGCTTTCTTTTCCTAGCAGCTCCCTGTCCCTAGCTTGCTTTAAAAGGGGGCAAAGTGTTGCTACCGAAGGACCAGGTCAGCTGCTTGTAGCTGGCCCTGTTGCATTCTAGCTGAGAACAGCGTTTTCTGCATAAATAAGCATCTTGGAATCTGCCCTCAAGCTTTTTCATCCAAGACATCAGCAGGTAAGTCCTGGCACCACTCCCTTAAGGGGTAAACACCCATTTCTCAAGAGATGCAGCAAATTAGTAAAATTCAACCGAAAACTAACATTGAAGGCCTGGGAGAGAAACCCCGAAATGTTTATGGTCTGTTGAGTACTGGGGGGAACGCTGTTCTGCTTCATCTATAGGAACATGCCATTGTGAGCAAAAGGCAGCTGTCAGACAAAGTGACTGAACTCCAGTTACTACTTCGGGAAGAGGAGAGTCTGGCAAAAAACTTCATTGATGAAAAGACTCAGCAAGCCCTGGAAGCACATGATCAGCAGTTGAAGTCCTGTCAAGAAAGGCTTGCAGCCCTGGAGACCTTCTCATGCCGAATCAGACAAATACAACAGCAGAGTGATCCTATTCAGTTGCTGGAGGTGGTATTGTATGGTCTCTTTCTACCTCTTATAGTCCTGGTAAACTGCTGTCGTGATCTCCTCTGTAGATCCTTCTGTATGTAAGCAACATTTTTCTCACTGCCCTTTTATCTTCTTTTTGTTGGTATTTTGGTGAAGCAGTTTCGTTCCTGATTTTTGAGCTGTTAGGTCTTTCTGCTCTGGCATTGATTTCAAGTCTGTATGAAATTCATGTTAATTTTAAGCCTACATGGAACAGAGTTATTATGTACCTCTTAATCCTAAAGACAAATGCTATAGCAGGTCTTTCTTTGTGCAGTGTAATATGAAGGTCTGAGGAAAGGCAGCGCTCTTGGGAACCTTAGGAGGAAGGCTAAATTGCCTAATTTCTTTAATCGCAAGAGATCCTAATCACCCTGAGCAATAGCCATCATTTTACTGGAGGGGGCAATGTTTTTCTTTTTGCCTACAGATAAATGTCAACCTCTCTTTCCTAATGATCATCTTCATCTTCCTTGGGAAGAGCATATTGTCATGTGCTTGTGCCCTGACACAAGTCAGAGGATGCCATCCTCCATGGGAAGGCCTGTGGTGCATTTTTACATCCTTGCAACTTAGCAGACTTGAGAGTTTGCATTGTTGTGAGTGATACAGCCCTGGCATTCTGCTGTGTGTTCCAGCAACATACCTCCCAACATACCTCCACATGGGAAGCTTCTCTTCATGGTTTTGGAGAGATTTTTTGTTGGAGAGATTGGATTTTATTCTTTAGTTTGCTTTTAAAACTTAGTGGTTTAATTTTTCCATTGTTGGTGTTTCCCACAAAGGGTTAAACTCATTTCCATCTTGGAGTGTCCTGGACGCCCCTGTTTTAACCATAACTGATGGGTTCACCGTATTTGGAGTAGCCCCTGGCTCCACTGGACCTAATAGACAGGCTAATGAGCTAATAGGCATGCCGAACACAGCAAGGTTTGCCTGGTACAGCCCATATGTTCACCTGGTGATGGAGCAGCCCTTGCTCTGTGGTGTGTGGGAGCTGGCAGGGAAGAGTCCATTCGTGTTACTATCTCTCCTAATTGTAGAATTTGTCTTTCTGCCCTCAGAAGTACGCAGAAATTGAAAAGGAAATGCAGGAGCCCAAACGCCTGTTAGAACAGTGGCATCCAACACCTTTCTCATTTGAGCACATACTTAACTATTATAAACACTTTGTGAAAGTTCTTCAGTCCATTCTACAGAAACCACTAGAAGCACGGCTTAAAGAAGGTACCTGGAAGAGTGCTGTGAATTTTGTTTTCTCCTGCTCTCCTTTTAAATAAAGTGTGGTCTGTAAGTAAGAGGAGGACTTTTTACCAAATCAGCTGAAGAAAACAGCAGCTTTTCAGCATGGGTAGCATTCCCTAACAGCATTGGGGTAATGTTGCTGTAGCAGTGGTGATTTAGGAACATAAGAGGTTTCTCTTTCTACTCTGAAGACGGCCTTTTGTGCCTTAAAGTTTGTCTGATGCTTTTTTCCATCTCTGTCATTTATTTCAATACAGCTTGTTTCTTCCTGCAGAGCTTATATTGCCTATATCCCTAGACTGTCACATCTACACGATGTAGCTGTTCTCTCCTTTCAGTCACTGTTGGGTGGAAGTGCTCTGGCAGGACATTTGGCAGGCATGGAACATTGTGTACCTGTAAAATTTGAAAGATTTTTCTAATTGATGTACCTGATGATCTTTCTGTCTCAGGCAGTCTGAAAAATTCTCTGTTTTTTGGTACTTTAAAAGTGGGTTAACATGTTCTGCTTAGAGCTCCTTTTGTCTTTGAGCTGGTATTTCATCCTTAAGTTAACTTTGCCATGATTAAGGCAACGAGTTTCGTAGTGGGACACAGAGCCACAAAGCCAAATAACCGTGGGGAAACCTTGCCGCTTGTTGAGTTACAAGTGAGCAAACACCAACCATCACATTTCACCCAAATACCTTTTAATAATCCCTTTCCTGAGAGTTGCCACCAAGAACATTATATCAGGGTGCTGGGGGAAACGGTCAGACCAGATCTGAAATGCCGCTGCAGGATGTGTGGAGTACTGTGCAGGTGCTCTGTAGCTAGCATCTGCGGTTGTCTTCAGCTGCCTCACTCTGTTCTCACCTGATAGAGGGGTGCTTTTTGAGGAATGGGATGTGCTTACTTGGGGTTATTCTTGATTGTGTAGTACCTTGGCAACACTGGAATCCAGCATCTCCATGCTATCCAAAAAGCATAAGGGTGAAAGCGTACAGAGTGAGTAGCCCTTCCCCAGCAAAAGTAACACAGTTTGTCCCACGAAGTTAGAAAGTGAAGTGTAACAGTCTGACTTTCCCCAGGACATGGGTGGAATTCACACCAAGGAGGCAAAACCCAAATACGCTGTCCAGCAAAATTGCCCATGATGTTTTATTTTTAAGATTTTCTTGAGAGTACAGCCATATTCTTCCACTGGCAGTCTCACTAAACTATCCCTTTTCATCTCTGCCCAGATGTTTTCAGTAGCCTTAATGCCACTGCAAAGAAGGAGCCTGGAACAGTGTTGAAAACCATGTCTCCTGTTGATCGGTTGCTTTTCTTAAAACGTAAGTATGGTTGAAAGAAGTTAAAAGCACTCTGGACACTTATGGCTCAATCACTGAAACAGTCAATGAATGTGTGCTGACACTGTCTTGAAATGGTATCTTAAAAGGGTTTTGGCGTTTATAGTGTTTGCGAGGAGCAAGTGCTCAGCACTGCCTGAAAGTCATTACCCTTTTCTGTACCTCAGGTTGGGAAAGAAATTTTACTTTCTGTCTGTGAAATCTTGATCCTGTGTTTTTATTCAGAACTGCCAGTGTGTGAATCAGCTAGTAGCTAATTTAGTTTTTGAAGACTTTTCTATTTTCCACATCATTGGAGTCTATTACTATATGTCTATCATGTAATGTGTTAAGGGGTCAATCTACAGATGATCATTTCCTCTGGTGCTGGTAGGAAAGATGTACAGTGAATAGGTTTCATGTCTCTGATGGGAATGGGCATTTCAGGTGGCCTGCAGCAGATGAGGGCTGCAGCTGTTTTTAATCTCAAAGCTTTAACATTCCCTATTACCATGGTACTTGGTGGCAAAGGCCTGTTGGTAAGAGAAGGTCTGTTTCCCGGCCTGGACCCAGCCCAGTGGAGGCCATGGCTGTGGCCAAGTCGGACACTTGACTTCTGGCTGTTAATCAGCAAGAAGGGGAAGGGAGAAGTACTGTGCTAGTAGGGTGTGTTAGATGCTGTCCCTGCACCTGTCGGTTGGTGTGTTCTGAGGGGTATTTTTCAGTGTTGTCACCTTGTCTTGTTTCTGCGCTCTCCTGAGCGAGCGTCTGAGTCCAGACACTGCAGCTTTTTCATTCCAAGCAGGTTATCTCAACTGGAGATGAGCAAACAGGAGTTGCACTTGAAAGTGCAGCAATTGTTAAGAAATCAGGGCTGCAACAAGCAAAATCTGCCTTTTCGGCTCTGATGTCATGGTTCTTTTCCCACTTGGGTCATTTCTGTGCTGCAGGATCCAGACTCTGCAACTGCTCACAGGCCGGTGAAATTGACAAACCTTGGTCATAAATATTTGGACTTAAAGTGACTTAAAATTTTCATCCCTTAGGAGAAGTGGAAGAATTGCAGTCCTCCAGTAATCCAAACAACTCTAGCAATTTTGCATTATTTTCCTAGTCAGATTCACGTTTATGCTTCCAAACATTAGCACCTGGATGCCCTTTGATCCTTGGGGTTTTGTCCTTTTTTTAAAGCAATGGAGCTATTTCCATTTGTTTGAGACTTAGTAGTTATGCATTTGATGAAAATCTAGGTTTTCAGGTAAATTTCACTCACAGACATCCCTGCTTATTTGCACAGCTTTTCAAGTGCTTACTCGAAAAAGCAGTCATTGAAGCCAGGCCTTTTAAATCCTCCCTACTTTAAGTGTCTTTTGGTCTCGGTGTCACCTGTGTTCTGTACAAACTTAGCATTCTCATTGTTTACCTGCTGGAAGTAACTTGGAACGAAGCCTAACAACAGTCAGTCAAAGGTGGAATCCTGTAGCGTGCTGTTTTAACTGCATGAATAATTTCTGTTTCCTGTCTTTTGTCACCAAATGTGTGCGGAGATGTGACTTAGGACCTATTCAGACCACGTGAATGCCAGTACTAGCTTTTCTGACTATAGTGGAGATCACAACAATTAAGATGTTGCATATGTGAGATGTACCCCTGTAGTGGTACGCTTTTGGAAGTTTTAACATTGCTTACAGACATAATGCCAAAATTAAAATCATAAAGGCTTTATTTTTGTTTAGAAAATGGTGATGCTTCAGTTAACACTCTCTGCACGTACAGTGCTATTTGCTTCTCCATTTTATTGCAGTATACAGGTGCAGATCGCAGGGGGCAGAATATTAGCAGTGGGCTCCCTAGCACCGTGACATGCGTTTCCCACATCAGCAACTCTCTCCATGTCTTTGCCTCAGATGAAGCAATTGCTTCATTTCTGGTACCCAGGTGTGCGCAGTGATCCTACCCAGGTGAAGATGACCTGTGAGTTAGGCTCTGCGTATAAAACAACCGATAATGGTGCATCACTGACTCCTGTATTTTAAACACAGCTGATGCTAGGGGCCACAGCAGGGCAAAGAGGAGACGTGGCGTCCAGCTGTATCTTATAGTCATAATGCATGTGTAGTACTTTATTTTCTGAAACATTACAGACAAGTATAGAGAGTAAGTCTTTGTTGCAATTAACTGTGCAGTGAATGGACCCTCACTGAATGCGAGATGTCAGTTCTCTTGTGGGCATTGTAATAGGCCACAGTGCTCACGCTCTCTCGCAGTGGGAGACCTTACTTAGCCTTCCCTGTTCATGGCAGGAAAATTGTGGGAGAGTAACAGGATGAACAGCGAATCCATTGGAGTGGTTTATGCATTGCTCTGACGGCAGAGGGGGGGAATCCAGCCTGAATGAAAACAGCTTCTGGCCTTCAGACTATGGAATATGCCAGCTGGCCCAGGTTACACATATTTAATTTACAGGAGAGGGTTCTGTGTGACTTACATATTTGTCTTTTATTGACCTGCCTATGCAGCTTTAAAACATTAGTGCATATAAATAGTGCAGGCTTTCTATTAAAAATACCAGTTTTTTCCTTGCAAAACTGCAGGTTCCAAGACACTGCCAGCTATGAGCTCCTTTGCAGGTTTTTTTGTGACTTGGACTTTCAAAAGTCACACTAAAGGTAGTAAGTATGTTTATGGTTTTGACTGCAGATGCGAGATCACCAACGTGGGAATATGACAGCCTTCACCCAAGGCTGAAATTGTCTGATGACCGTCTTGTAGTAAGCTGTAATTGGAGGAGGATATTTTACCCTTGTGGCCCCCAGAGATTCGATAAATTATGGCAAGTGCTAAGCAGAGATGCATTCCTGTCTGGGAGCCATTACTGGGAAGTTGACCTGCTTCATGCTGGAGCAGGGTGGTGGATTGGCGCAGCCTACCCTTCCATTGGCAGGAAAGGAGACTCTGAAACCTCTCGACTGGGCTGGAACAGAGCATCCTGGTGCCTTAAGAAGTTTGATTTTGAGTACTGGGCATTTCACAAGGGGGAGAGAATCCCAGTCTTGGTGGAAGATGATCCTGATCGCATTGGCATTTTTCTGGATTATGAAGCAGGAGTCCTTTCATTCTACAATGTTACTGATGGCATGGCTCATTTGCACACCTTCCGCTGCAAGTTCACAGAACCAGTTTACCCAGCCTTGAGGCTCTGGGAAGGGTCCATTGGAATATGCAAACTAACATAAGGAACAAAGCAAAATAAAGCCTATTATTTCATGCTTTTCCTACGAAAGCCACTTTAGCAGTGATCTACATTAATCTGTGTTGTAAGAAAGTTGTCACTATGCTGCTTTTAGAAGGTTAACAGTTACACTGAAGAAAACCAACTGTAATTTTTAATGTAGATGCATTTTTCAATACAGGAACATGATCTAGCTTTTATAAATGATGTCAATGTACTACCTAAAGTGCCATATATAATATTTATACTTTTTTTGTAACTTGCAAAATGAAAAAAAATCTGGCTGAAAGAAGCATAATACAACTCAGATTTGAATCTGTATATTGTCATCTTTTCTTATGAACTCCCTCCCCTCATCTGCCTGGAGAGGCTTCAATTCTGTATGGTAAGAGGTTTAGTTTGGTTCTAGCTTCAAGTTTATATATTGCATATTGTTACAGTTGAGAAGGTCAGATTTGGATAATAAAAGCAGTAAGTGAATTAGGTCATACTTAAGTATCCTGTTGGAAAAATCAAAGACTAGCACTGACTGTTGGAGAGGTCCCTTCAGGTAAAACTGAAGTACAAGCTTCTGTAGCCACACTTAATAGCCATTAGCTGGTCTTGCTTGTGACAGAGACTCTGGATTGGGCTTCTGGGTGGCAATAGTGCCACACAGACTGAAGAGTAGTGTAGCACCCCTAACAGAAGATTAAATACTTGGAGGACCTACAGGTGCAGTAAAAACATTAGGTCAGTATGGCACGTGTGCTTAATTTATTTTTGTGTCCTATTTGCAAAGGCTCTTTAACTGCAGTTGGATAAAAGGATGCTCACAGAGAACTAGGAAAGACAGCTTGCGAGTTTCTGTATAGGGATAATCTTTTTTCCCTCACTACATTCATTAAAAGTCCTGGAAATTTCTGGAGCCTCTGTTTACAGCAGCTGCTAGGACCAGCCCTGCTGGAGTGAAGAACCACTGCTACTTGGAGCAGGTCATGTAATCTCAG
This sequence comes from Limosa lapponica baueri, assembly GCA_002844005.1. NCBI lineage: Eukaryota > Metazoa > Chordata > Aves > Charadriiformes > Scolopacidae > Limosa > Limosa lapponica. Next base: position 1,017,945 of record KZ505763.1, on the reverse strand, counting down.
AGCGTTCAAATAATAAAGGTCCTGGAATCATCACGGGTAAAGACAAGGTCTGACCACAGGCTGAAACGCAGAAACAACAGCCTTTTTTAGATGCTAAATTTATTTTTCAAATTTGAAATTAAAAAAAAAAAAAATCTTTTAACAATCAAATAGATTTTTAATGTAAGGCAAGCGTACTGGATCAGAGCTTATATATGGTCAAGCACATGATTGAAAGAATCTCTGCTTTCCAGTTTAAAGATACAAATACAGTTTCCTCAGAATTGCAGAAAGATAAAAGTTTTGAAAGTAAACAGCTCACAGGTACAGAAGCACCACCACCAAATTCAACATACTTCAACTCATGACCAAGAGGTAGCAAGTTCCAAATAAACATCACTAATAAATGATTTCCACCACAGAAAAATGCAGATTAGTTGCATCAAAAAGTTCAGGTAATTGAGGGATGCCTGGCTTGCAGCTGCTGCGATGTGGCTCCTTCCTGGACAAAGGGAAGAGCACCAGACTGACAGGAGTGGGATTACACTTCTTACTTGAAAAGTGAGAAGCTGAGGCAAAAGCAGAGCACACAAGAGGGGCACTGACCATCATGCTGAAGCCTAGCGACATGATGTAGTTAGGCAGCCAGTGACAGTTGCCTTGAACACTACTGTCAGTGGAAAAAACCCAACACAATGTATTTGCTTGTTAATACACTAATTAATATATTAACTAGTGTTAATACACAAGTTAATACATTAATTGTTAATAGGAAGGAGGCTACTGAATTTTCACCAGCATTTGGTTTCCTGCCTGGGAAGTTGCCCCCAGGTACAAATGCAGGTATCCAAATGCACTGCAGAATTGATTTAAGATTTCAGGCCTCACTCAGCTCACAGCAGATGCTTTTAACATATTTTTTTGAAGCATAGGTTAGGTTTATTTCCACTTATTCAGCTCACATCTATTTTTTTCTCTGTTACTTTATCTGGCTTGCCCTTTTGCCTTTCAGTTCACAAAAACTGCAAAAAGGCTCTTTCTTTAGCCCCTTAAATGGGACCTTTCTACATAGCCAGCTTGCTTCCATTCTTGGTAATGTCTCTTGAGAACCTAGCTTTCTTGAGGAGCTCATTTTCCCCCAAGTGCAGATTCCTGCAACCCACAGCTCTACCTTTAGAAAAGTCCATCTGCTTGCATGTGTCATTTTCTGTTCAGTGCATGTAAACTTTAGCTTATCTGCATTCAATTCCAACTAACATTCTGTTATCACAGGGGCAGAAAGAGGAACACCAAAAGATATGGGGTGAGAACAATTAAAAGTGTAGACAAAATTATTACGATGTACTATATTCTTACTGGAAAAGGGAAGCTGGAAAGCAGTAGACTGTGATCTTAGGTTTGACAAAACTCCAAATTAGTCTAGGTTAAGTGGAATGGAGAGACGAGGAGCATGGTATTTTCTAGACACAATGCTATAATGGTTTCTAATAAAATTACTCTTCGTAATTTATATCCCCTTGCTTCAGAAACTACCTGCTAATGAGAACTTGAAAATTCTAACCTGCTTGGAACCTAATTACACCTTTTTCTTCTAATCTACTGCGCTGCTATACTTAAATATGTTGTGCAGTAGCACAGTACTACCTCATGAAACATGGAATGAAGTGCTTTGGTTCAGCACTTCACTTTTTTGACATGATTTTCCACTGCTTGCTCAGTGATGGTTTCATCTTCTTCGATATTTTTTATAACCTTCTGGCCCACCAGATCAAAGATGGCTTCTGGGGGAAATCCCTTAGGCTCTCCCACCTTCACTGTCAGCATGTCAAGTGTCAGTATTGCACCTTCAGGGATTGTCACTTTAGCCACAACAGACTTTCCCAGCTACAGAGGAGAAATTAAAAAAAAAAAAAAAAAGTTTAAGTCAAACGTATTCTTAGGCTTAGTATACCAAAAAAAAGTCTAAAAAATATCATGCAGTTACTTGGGAACAGGTTGTGTGGAACTGCCCTCCCATTATGTCTTATTCCAAATGAAGGCTGAGTTAGCATGGAAACCTTCACTCTAACTCAGCTGCTAGGAACATCCAGATCCTTCCTGAAATTCAGTAATGGCTCACTGGAATTTTTCAGAATGGAGGGAATCTGATTAGACTGACTAGTATTTTAGCTTAGTGTAAAAGCAGCTCATATAAAGACCTATTACTACGACCAAATACTTTGTACTCGGCACTGGTGAGGCTGCATCTCGAATACTGTGTTCAGTTTTGGGCCCCTCACTACAAGAAAGGCATTGAGCTGCTGGAGTGTGTCCAAAGAAGAGCAATGAAGCTGGTGAAGGGTCTACAGCACAAGCCTTAGGAGGAGCAGCTGAGGGAACTGAGGTTGTTTAGCCTGGAGAAAAGGAGGCTGAGGGGAGACTTCATGGCTCTCTACAACTACCTGAAAGGAGGCTGTGGCAAGGGTCAGTCTCTTCTCCCAAGTAGCAGGTGATAGGACAAGAGGAAATGGCCTCAAGTTGCACCAGGGGAGGTTTAGGATGGATATTAGGAAAAATTTCTTCACCCAAAGGTTTATCAAGCACTGGAATAGGCTGCCCAGGGAAGTGGTTGATTCACCATCCCTGGAGGTATTTAAAAGATGTGTAGACATGGTGCTTAAACCATGGTGCCCATGGTTTACTGTGGACTCAACAGTGTTAAGTTAACGTCTGGACTCGATCTTGAGGGTCTTTTCCAACCTAAATGATTCTATAATTCTACTCAACTTAGTTAACCACTGGATGATACACATAGAACTCCATTATACTCAAAATTGCCAATGCTTTGGTAAAAATAGTTACCAACTGCCAGAAACAGCAGTTTATAGAAAATGACATGTCAGCACTAATGTTACAGCGGGCTAAGCATAAACACTGTGCATGCTGCTACCTAGCAGCAGACATTTTTGAGTGCAGAGGCAGAAACACTACTGCAATAAACAATTAGCAAGCTATTTTTTCTGAATACAGTTATTAGCTATAGGTTATCAGCTACACACGAATCAAAAGCAAAAGTTACCTTTTCATTGCAAGCCATTTCACAGGGCAAGAGTTGTTTGATTGGTGAACCCATTGCTTTTTCCACAGTACGGATGGCTTTCACTAACTCCGCCAGTTCATTTGGCTCCAGGGATGCTTGGTGGTCACTTCCTTTCCATGTTTTGTCAAGAGTCACATGGCGTTCCACTACTTTAGCACCCATAGCAACAGCTGCTACTGAAATGGCTATGCCAGTCTCATGCCCCGAATAGCCAATAGGGATATCGGGAAAAGCTGACTGATATGCCTTGAATAATGACAGAGTTGGTCTGAATTACCAAGGTAATAATTTCAAAGACAAAGCAAAATTAACAGTGATAATCACAATAAAAACAATGGACAACTGCTGTGCCACAAAAAAAAAAAAGCAGTTGGTTACACTGAGAATTTTTTTTTTTTATATATTCAACAAGTCACACCACATTACTGACCGTCATGTTTTAAGAATTTCACTAGGATTATCAATACTGACAAGGAAAAGAAGGTATGTTCTATTCTACAACTTCTCTTATGCTTTTCCTTTTAATTCAGTTTTATTCTTCAAGGTTGTCAAAACCTACATCGCTGTCAATTACAGTAAGAGAGAAGTGCTCTGTTTTTATTCAAGAACCCAGTGGACTCATTAAACTTAACCTGTATCCAGAGCAGATTTCTTCAACCCTGTATTTAAAATCTGAAGCAATCCTTTTAGCCATACATAGGGACAGTCACCTACTCCTAAAGGCAATTAAATGCAGCTATGTCCCATTCTACTAAGAATAACATACTATGTGTGCATAAAGCTGGGCAAGTGCCTGAACACTGTCCAATTTGGGAAAATCTTCTTGCATCATTGTCAGGCATATCCAACTAATATCTTCAGCGAAGGAAACTCTACAAGGGCCTAATCCATTTTCTTCATTGCTCTGATATTCACATGAAGTGTTTTTAACAAAAGTTTCCAGACTAGCCCCGTTTAAAATGAGGTTTTCATCTCCATATACCTTCTCAATGGTAACAGGCCACATAGTTTTTCTTTGCACTACAAAGTGCAGAGTTAACCTGTTAACCATGTGATATTTTCCTCTGTTTAACTGTGATTACTCCAGTAATATCCTTTATCGTATTCCTCAAAGCTGAGTTCTGCTAAAAGAGGATCCAATGGATATTTTTACTTCAACAATTGCATGAATTGGAGCAACATGACACATCCTCTAACTTCCCAGAAATAAATTCCAGCACGCCTAAGATCTGGAAATATATCTCAATAAAAGTGCGTAGCCCTTCTCTGGTGCCCTACCCATGGAACACTCTGGGTTATTCACTGACCGATATAACACGGAGATTGACATCCTCTGGCTGAAGTGGGTATGCACTGGTGCACTGCAGGAAGCAGAAGTTTGGATTGATGGGCTTCACAATCTGATAAACCTGATGCATTGTGTTCATTGACTGCATCCCACTGGAAATCACCATTGGGCGACCTAGCCATTAAAAAACATGCACACGTTTTGTCCTCGGTCTGTAAGAAGGCTATACAAGATTAAATTAAATTATTGAAGCAAATGAATTCAGTTAAACTAGACAAAGAAGCTGGATGAACGTTTCGGGGTTTTTTTTCCCCAAATCTGAGGGTGATTTTCTTCTAAAGGTAGTTTAGATTTTTTTCCAAAATCAATTGGAGGAAAGACCTAATAACTGATCTACTGAGACACAGTGATGTTTACCAATGCAGCTCAAAAGAATATGCTTACCTTTCTTTGCAGTCTTTTCCAAATATGGAAAATTGTTTGTATCTCCTGATCCTACTTTGAAAAATGGAACATTCAGTTCATGTAGAAATTCCACAGCCATCTACAAGGAAGAGAAATCACTGCATTTTAACATATCACTTCAGCTGGATCAAAGTACATAAACAACCCTTCAAAATGGAAAAAACCAAAGCTTAATTAAGTCAGTCATATCTATATATCTCCTCCCCAAATACACTGCTCCTGAAATAACATTTACTATTCCGAGGATATTAATTTCTGACTTCTCTCCAGGTGAAGTGTTATTGAGGTGCCTTCTTTTATACTTCTACTACAAAGCCAGATTTTCCACAGGTTTTTGACCGGGATCCCTGTCTCGAGGCAGTCTCTTTGGTCTCTCAGCCATAGCTGGTCAAGCCAGGTGTAAATACAGCTGCTTAGTTCAGGTGAGCTCTGCTGTTCCTCTAACTTCCAAGCTGAGGTTGTAGTGCCAAAAAAAGGAAGAACGTTGTGGCCCAACAGAGAGAGCAACTACCTGCAGATGGGAGCCTGCCTGTTGAAGAAGAAATGTACTGCAGGCACGCAGGCAGTCTTCCTGCTACATACTACAGGTCAGAAATACTAAAACCCAGAGTGTTTAAAACTACAGGTAGTTTTCTTGAATAGATCTGTCACTCTGAAAAAAATTGTATGAGTATATTGAGTAAGAACATGAAAAAAAAGTAAGTGCCCAAAAAGGGAAATTCCAAATGGATTTTCTTCTAGGAGAGGTACTAGAAAATAAATATAAAATATGCCAAAGAAAAGACTATAAACCAGTGTATTCAAATGTTAATTGTACTCTGCTTTCTTCTAAAAGTGTGTGTGCTATACTGAATATCATTCAGGAATCACTGAAGGCTCCATGAAAATCAGTATTGCATCAGTAAGTTGCCTTTCAAAAATGAGTATTTTAAGGAAAAAATTCTCAAACCTATCTCAAAGAAATACTGAAATCCTCTATTCACGCCCGGGGAAACAATGAAATAGTTACCTAACTTCGTCCCCCTTCATCTACCCACAAACACTTCTAATTTCTTCAGCTCATTCCTTGTTGCAGTCAGATTTACTTAGAGCCAGAGAAAGAATGCTAATGTTCAGAAGAGAATCACGCCTTCAGTCTAGTTTTTCTGCCATCATTGTGATGCAGAATAATTTTCTTGTACTAGGACGCATAACATCTTTTTAATATAGTTTATTTACTAAGATGCGTTATGAACAAAGACAATGAACGCATTATCTTAAAAAGCCACGGATCTAATCTGAAGAGATTGCACAAAATGAAATAGGAGGGATAGGCCTCATATGTAATGCCACTCTTTATTCGGTAAATATCTCTTGAAAATTGGCAGCTTCTCTGTAAGAGATTCAAAAAACAGGAAGTAATATCAAACAATAGGGATGACATTAAAGGGAGTGGTTCAGTGGGATCCTGTTCTGTCTCCAGTACACTCCGGAAAACAGTAGATAAAGGAGTTACTCGTAGCCTTTATATTTACTTCATGCATCACTTCACCGATTTCCTCATATAATTAAACACACAATTTAACCTCTTCGACATAGCTGAAGTTCCAGAGATCATGCTGAATTTACAGAAGTTAAACTTGCAGAAATGCCACCAGAAATCTTAGGAGCTGTGTAATGTAATTAACTGCTCAAAAAAGAAGGCACAACCATGCATCAATAGCGTTAATCAGCTGATGAGGCCACACACCGAGGAGCACAGCTTCTTGAGAAAAAGAGGGATCCCGGAGGTGGAAAGTAATTTTAGCTGCTGCATATGAAAACTGTTCTGCATTGTACTATAGCCTTTAGAAGCTGGAGGTTTTAACATCAAAGAGAGTAATTTTTTCCCCTCAAAGGCATATTGGTCTTTAATCTCAGTTACAGAAGTCCAAGACTACTGGATTTAATTACTATTTTCTTAAAGGAGTAGGTGGTGTTCAGAGGGTCTCCTAGACATGAAGGTAACAATAAGAGAAACATCACAATACCCTCTTTTCACAGGTCTGAGTCCATGGTGTTGGGCTATTGCACACATGCAAAGCACCTTTTTGTCTTGCCTTATGCAAGACTTGCTAGCTTACTTCTGGGGGATCTCTTTCAGTTTGGTGCTCTGTATTTTCTAGGCCACAAAGAAAAGTAAAACAATCTGTAAACTCTGATCTGTATTGAGGTTTAGCTGTTATCTGATCTTTCCAGTTTACACATTTCAGTTGTACATTGCATTTGTTAGTACTGTAACTAAACATCACTTTGAGGTAGGCAACATGCAAGAGATAAAGTATACCTCTTTTAAGGGGGAACATGAGCAGATAAGCTTCATGAAGCATATAAGCTGGTGACTGGCTGTTCCAAGACACCCACTGACAAAAATCAGTAAATGCTTCAGGAGTAAGAGGGCAACGTGGAGACCCCCTCTATGAGATTAGTAAAAGAGAAAGGAATATAAACATTTCTGCTGCCTAGAAATAGAACTGGGGTCTAGTAAACAGCAGAGGAAAAAAAAAAAAAAGAAAAGGGAAATAATAGGGATTAATTTGAGAAATGAATCTGGTTTAAATACAGAAGGAAGTTTGAAATTCTTGGAGTCAGTATACCAGACAACCCCGGATAGTGGTCAGATTGCAGTCTTGTTCTAAACTCTCAAAGCCTTGACTGTTTACGGAGTTCAACTGAGGCCTTGTCTCTAATTAAAGATTTACTGTGCATAAATGCCTCAGCATACCTGGCAGTTCCTCCAAAATGTTCAGCCATCTACTCAACCATTGTGGAGACACAAGTGAACTGGCAGTACAATTACAAGTACAATTACTCTAGCTTCCTTATTTAGAAATTCAAGGTCCACACATATTTCATATTCTTTTTGTGTAATAACTATTGTGCCAATAACCAATAGATAAAACAACTGGACTCTGCTTGTCATTTCAGTATGGCTTACATACCTCATCCATGCCGGAAGCTGTGAAGAAAATGCCAATCTCCTCTGCATATTTCTTTAGCTCTCTGTATTGGTCATGACTAAACTCCAAGTGACGCTTGTGCTCCCCATAGGTCTTTCCCCAGGAGTGTTTAGAGGTGTAAGGCCTTTCTAAGGCTTTCTTGTTGAATTTGTACTCCAGTTCGCTCTTCTGGAATTTAGCACAGTCTGCTCCGCAGTCCTGCAAAACAAGCTGGTGCACACTGAGTGGAAGTGCAAGTGAAACTGCACTCATGCTAAGTTCGAATGCAAGATTTGTGTAACTAATGTGATCACTTGCAGCGGAGTTTTCACATCATCATCATTATCGTAGCAATCACAGGAATGGTATGAACACAGAATGACAGAGGACCTACACACGCGAGCCCTTTTATTTCAGAATGCCTGTGCACTCAGAGCAGCAGCCTAGAAAGAAATCATACTAAAACTACAAAACTGAACTGCCTCTTGCTATGCACGCAACTTATTTGAAGGGTTTACTTCTGTGGTGTTTTCCATGCTCAGCTGTCACATGGTAATTTGGCATGAAAACAACTGACAGGATTCCGTAGAACAAGGAGTGTGAATCTGACGTTTGTTTGAGGTGACACAGGCAGTGACTTAAAGTCTCACTTACACTGCTTTGCACTTAAACCACAGCCACAGCTCTGAACGCCTTACGCCCCGAGTTTTCCTCAAGTGATGATGATACGCCGTTTTCTAACACATGTATATCTAACACGTACAATACCAAGTCTTAAAACAGCTTAGCTGTCTTTACCCGAGGAGAGACTACCACCTCAAAAAACCACGAATGCGATCAAGTCAAATTGGGAGGTTCAGCAGTTAACTGATTCTCCCCACGTCCCCGTTAGCTTACGGCACAAGCGAGGGGCTGCCGTAAGCCCCCGCAGACCGCAGTGCCCGCCGGTGCCCCCACACGCCTGCGTCCCCCGAGGCGGGCAGGGGCTCCCTGAAGGAGCGCGGGCTGTGAGCCACAGACCGGAGGCTACACGCCAAACACCCGCGCCGCCGGCCCTCACCACCGCTGTCTCCTTGCGGCTGCCTTGTTTTTAAAATTCCTCCTGGAAATCGCCCCACTCCCCCTCCTCCCGCGCGGTGCCACCGCCCAGAAGACGATGCTCCCCGACCGGAGCGTCCCCCCGCGGGGAAGGCGTGAGGCTTCACGCCCCTCCCCCGGCTTTCCCGGCCGCCGCCGGTGCCGCGGGGCCCTCGGTCACCCGCCCCTCGCTGCCTGCCTCGGCGGGGGGCGGCGGGCCTGCCCTCCCGGCGGCGAAGGAAGCGCTGAGGGAGACGGGGAAG
>KZ505763.1:995428-1008092 GCA_002844005.1 Limosa lapponica baueri | reverse complement strand
GAAGGCCCTGCGCGAGCTCCGCCAGCCTCGCCAAAGCCGCGTTTTCCGTGGCGGCAGAACAGGGTTTCCCGGGAGACACGAACCAGCTGTGGGTGCCGTACCCCAGAGGCCCCTAGTAATCATTGGTGCAGAGGGAATTTACAGGAAGGACTTGGTTTAGACAAAATTTTCATTGCCAGGCACACCCGAGTAAATTACAAAGCGCCCCGCGGTGCGTTTGGGTCGAGGCTCGGGTGGCGTACCTTACGGCCCGCTGGCGCATCGCCTCTGCCGGGTCTCGGCAAAGCCCCACTCCGCTCAGCACGGGCGTAGAACGGTGTGCCGAAATACGGGCGTTCCATCAATCCAACAGCTGCAAACGGAGTGGCAGAAGCAAGCTAGACATTACAGCTGGCCACATGGTTGCAAAAATTCCTGATAGTCACCTGATAATACCCTTCCAGCTTCATGCTTTTTATGGCTAGGTCTTGTTTTATGACGTGCCAAAAAACCCAGGTTGTTTTCCTGAAGGGAAGTATGTAACATGGTCTGGATTTGCATAGGTTACTGTGTGGGGATATCATTAAATGGAAGTGACCCTAGGGAAGTCTGTTTAATATATTTACCCCCAAATTAATTACGAATTCTTCATCTATCTGCTTATTGTGTTCTGTCCTTACACAGAACTACACCTTGTGGAAAATAGAATTTCTGTTCAGTAAAAATTTCAAGGCCTTACACATTTTCAAGGAGGTGCACAGAAAAAAATTTTAGAATTTTCAAACCAAATTATTTGAACGGATTGGAATGTTCTAGCTGACTGCATTCTAATTTTGCCTTAAAATATATCAATAAACAAAGTAAGACTATTTATAAGACAAAAATAATTTAATTTAAAAGTGTGAAACATAAGTGTACAGTTCTAACAACAGTCAAATGGACTATGTGGGGAAAAAAGTCATAATTCCTTTTTCCTTGAAGCAAAATTGACTCACAATAGGATGTGTTGCTGTGGTTGCAACTAAACACCATTGTATGACAGAAAAAGATTGTAGCAACAATGTTAAGTAATACTACACACATATGTCTTCTTTCCACTCAAACCTTTTGCTTTCCTCATGAGCTACCTGCAACTTAGCTGTGACACACTGCCCAAGATTGCAGTTAACTTCTTCCAGAACTTTAAGGATAATATTGTAATGAAAATTTGTAGGTGTGAAATAACAAGTTGGTTGTTAAGCTTGAGGAGCAAGTTTCTGTGTAAATGAAAACAGGTTCTGCAGGTCAGCTACACTAACGGAATAGTTTAATGAGCAGTCTGTTTGCATTTGTTGCATGTAGTGGTTTATTGACCGTAACCATTGATTAACTACATTTTAACTCTAATAAAAATAAAACTAGAACTCTCTATTTTAAGATCACATTTTCAGCCAGGAATTAAACCAAACCAAGCTATGCATGGACAGACCCCATCCATGTGATCTCAAAAAAATGTGATAAATTGTCCCGTTTTCTCTTGGCTGAGCCTGATAAGGCTGGAAAACACTGAATTGCTTGTTTACTCACATTAATCACAGGGTTCTTTAATACTAATGTGTATCTTTGGAGAAAAATGATGAGTTAACAGCTCTGAGGAAAGAAATGCTCTGTGTTCAGAGGTATTCACATGGTTAGTTATTCCACGTTCCCATTATTCCTTCACGGAATATATGGCTTACTTTCTGTCTTCCTCTGGTATCTCTTCCATACTTTAAAGAAGTCACAGGCCTGTAAAAACACAAACTAGAAAAATCTTCTGTACTCTAAACATAATTTGTAAACACTCAAGATTAGCACTACTTGCACCCATGGGAGATGATCAAATAGCAGCCACATCTCATGAAACCAGCTACATGAAATCATTTACCACAGAGCTCTCCTGCCAGTGACTATTTGGAAGGTTATTAACAGTCCCTGTTGGGATCGTTGAGGTATTCATCTCTTTGATAACTAAAAGGCGGTGAATTAAGGACAGGCAAAGTGGGTAGTGGTTACCTGACGCAGGCTGCTGGAGAGCTGCATCACCACGTGTTGGTGGAATAGACTTGATTAAAAACCACAGTAGTCAGGTATGATGGAGATGTGTATATGACAGGGATTTATCACCACTGGAAGCTGCTGACTGTGTTAGGTATGGAGCTTAAATTACAGGTTATGCCAGCTCACTTAAGCAATCAAAATCACCGTACAATGGGAGAGTCCTTACAGTCCTTTCTGTTGACCCTAGTCATTAATCCCTGATATGACCAAAGAACACAGAGAGACTGAAGGTATTGGATTCCTAGAACGGAAAGGAGACCACACCAGTGGATTTCTGGTGATCAGAGTAACGTTAAACTTGGAAACGAGACAGTGAGAATATTAGGAGCATCTCTACGTACTGCTGATATAAAACATAGGCCTGCAGCTGTCTCAACAGTTCTGCTGCTGCAAAAGTAAGAAAAGTAGGGAAAGTGAGAAATTTGCTTTTTTTTGTCTGGCACACATTTTTGAAAACAGTATTTCTGGCCAGAGAATGTTCTGCTTTTTCACATCCAGGATGTTCTTGCTTGCTTTCTCCTTGTATTCCAAGTCATGGCGGTGAATTAATTTTGTAAGGAAACTTACTATCCCAGAGAAAAATAACACTTTGCTAGGTCATACAGTTATGGTTTTTAAAATTGAGATTTCTCATTATAAGACTAGAGAAGTATTTAACGCATTTATTTGTACCCATCCTACACAAATGCAGAAATACATCAGAAATCTTGCAAGAGATTCAAGAGAGGGCCATCAGCATTATGGTAAGGAAATGGGTTAAAAAAACTTACTGAGGTTGAAAAAAGAGGACAAAATTTTCTTCTTAAAAATACTTTCATGGGCAAGAGGAAGAACATTCATTTAGAAGAGTTATACTGGTTGGTCAAATAAGCAAGGATAAGGTTTGCTATCTCCAAGGACCTGAACATGTGCATCATAGCCTTGTGTTTTGGTACTCTTCAAAAACGAGCATGTTCAGGGATTTAGCCCATTTTTCTCAGCAGTCCTGAACTGATGCCTTAACTAGGCAATGTGGAGGAGCTGGAGAAATAGAAATAGTTTACTCATACTTCTGTGTTCTGACAAAGGCCGATTCTGAGATTATGTTACTCCAAAATCATCCTCTGACAGACATGCAGACACACTTCTGACATTCTGGGCCTGTCTCTGAGGTTTTAGTGCAACTGAAAATCAGTAATTGCATTTATTATGATACTGTGGTACATGTCTTTTTTGTGGGGTGAAGCTGAATTTGATCTTAAGGCCTCATCTACACACAGTATTATCACCGCATACTGTCCTTTGCACAATTGCAGTTATAGTACCGTAGCAAGCCATTTTGCTGGTATTGGCTGTTCCCTGAGGAGAACTGCATCCTTCTGAGTGACTACTTGAACCCAACCACCGTACTCTCAACTGTATAGTACTAAGAGACAGCCTAAGAAATTGCCTCAATTTCAAAGCAGAAATGGCCTTGAGGAGCAATATACCATGTGCTGAAGTGAAACACGGAATGGATGCTGTCTTTTATAAAGTACTGAAAGCTGCAAATGATGGTGGGAAGAGGACGCTGTATAAATACCATTTTTTGCTTTGTCTGCCCAAGTATTGCAGAAAATACAAAAAGCAGGAATGGGTGTATCCATACAAAACCAAGCAGTTCTCTAGAAAAAGGTCAGTCTGGAAGCTATTTCATAGCCAGGAAAGTTTCATGATAACTGAACCTGTATTAGCCACTTCTGCTGGTCAATTACGTTTACTACAGTCACAGGTGGATACAAATGCAGGCACACCTTATTTAGGGGTCCTGAAGCACAGTTACAGAAAGATATCTTAGTAAAATACAGTTCCTACAAAAATTATTACATTTTGTGTAATGCATACTTTGTTTATGAACAGTTTCTAGAGAGAGAATAAAAAGTTAAAAGTATGTTGCAGGTAGTACTAATATACCCCATAATAGGCCATAATAATATAATTCCAAGAATATTATAGGGTTGAAAGCCTGTTGAATTTTAAGACTGTAAAAATTAACTAATCATTTATTAAAACATGGCACACTCATTACTGGCTGTGCAAAACAGCTTATGAGTGTAACCTTAATACAGAATGCATGTAAATGCTAACAGTAATTATAATGAAGTTTACCTCAAAGTTAGCTGGCTGAAAGAGCAGTTCATTAAGAAAGTATTTCTTAATTGTAGTATTTGAAGCGAGTCTCTAATGTGTGACGTCTCACTGAATTTTAGTTTACACTCTAGTATACTGTACTTACATATGAGACATTTCTCCACCTAAAGAATATGGCTTGGAGCCCAAAGGCCCATCTTGTTCCTCCAACTTCGTTAGGTGGTTTAGGTTCTTCCTACACAAAGGCTTCCCACCAGCATCACAGAACAGACACACCTTTCTTGGCTCAAGTTCCTTGTTCAACCATCAGGTAAAGAAGCAGGAAATATATGCCTTCAGCACACAAATAATTAACTTCTGGAATAATTCTACAATGGCAGAATATAAATTTGCCTGTCATAATCTAAAATGATGGAAGATTGAGCCTCTGTGCTTTTCTTTATCCTGTATTAAAGCAGTAAAATTGGAGGATATGCAGCTCTACATACATAATTCTAATGTAAAGCACAAAAGCAGGAAGCAAGTAATAAAAGTACAGAAACTGTGGAACAGTAGAACGATTCCTACTCAGGCAGCTTTACACTACCTACCACTTACTTCCTGATGAGGGTGTTGCCACACCTATTCCAAGGTTGTATTCTGTGAAACTCTGTGTTGTCTAAACCCCTGGTTCTGTTGGAGATTTGTCTTTTATTTCAGTGGGAGAGCCATCTCTCACTGAGGATTTTATGGATATATTTGTGCACAATAATGAGAAGTATACTTTAGAATAGAATAGAATAGAATAGAATAGAACAGAACAGAACAGATCAGAATAGAAATTCTATAATAGAAATAAAACAGAACAGAACAGTACAGTTCCAGTTGGAAGGGATCATCTAGTCCAACCGCCTGCTGTCTTCAGGGCTGATCAGAGTACAATAGTTGTGACACTGTTATCACACTAGCCAAACTGAATTTACATGCAGTAATGCTTTATTCGGGAATTACAGAGCTTGAGACAGGTGTGTGTAGTTATGCACTCAGAAACAAACAGAATTTTATACTGTCTTGGAGCTTGGCTGGCATGATAAAAGACCTTCGAAGAGGTCCTTGAAGTTGGTAGTGTGCTTGCAGCTTTGACATAGCTTGTAGGAAGAGAATTCCATGATGAGCCAGTGCTGATGACCATTTACCAGCAGTAATTCCTTTCAAATATCAAGATCTAGTCCATTTATAAAACATTTATAAATGCCCAAACATTTATAAAATGTTTGAGTTTCTCAGTAGATTTTAAGGCTTTGGTCTCCTTTCCTTGGACTATATGCTGTGTGATGCTGGTGGGTGTTAACTTCACCTGGCCACACCATTTGCCTTATCTTGCTGCTTGACTGCTTCTTTGGTCTCCTTGTTATGTCTAAAGCAGCGTTCCCAGCTCTTAATTATACTTCTTCAATAACCAGAAGCTGCCTGCCAGTGAGATGTTTACAGTCTTGTGGCCTCCGTTTTCATCCGGTGCACATAGTTTCAAGGTCTCTGGTATTATCCCACACTTAAACTCCACATCATAACAAAAGACACCTGATACCAAATTTCTGTTTGCACTGCAAAACTGCACAAGCTAACAGCCCTGCAGTTCTGTGGCCTTGCAAGGCTAGCATTAGGTTTCTCACTACCAACGACAGTATCATTTTTACTGGGACACCCGGACAACAGTCACAGGCAGAATACTTCCTTGTGGTGACAGCAAAAATGTGTTTTCTGTAGATTTCTCTATTTCAGCCCAGCATCTGACCTTAAGATACCAGTGAATGAACTTGCCAAGCCACTATCCATCATATTTGAGAAGTCACGGCAGTCCAGTGAAGTTCCCACTGACTCAAAAGGGGAAACATAACACCCATTTTTATAAAGGGAAAAAAGGAAGACCCGGTTATCTACAGGCTTGGCAAATTCATTCACCAGTTCCCTCAGGACCCGTGGATGCATCTCCTCAGGTCCCATGGACTTGTGCACCTTCATATTCCTCAGCTGGTCTTGAATGTGGTCTTCCCCTACAATGGGGGTCCCTCATTCTCCTGGTCCCTGCCTTTACCTTCTGCGGCTTAGGTGGTGTGGGTAGAGCACTTGCCGGTGAAGAATGAGGCAAAAAAGTCATTGACTGCCTCACCCTTGTTCATGTCACAGGTGACCAGGTCTCCTGTTTCCTTCCTCAGTGGGCCCACATTTTCCCTATAGTCTTCCTTTTGTCACCAACTTACCTATAGAAGCTTTTCTTGTTGTCCCTCATGACCCTGGCCGTGTTTAATTCTGTCTGGGCTTTAGCCTTCTTAACCTGATCCCTGGCTGCTCGGGCAATTTCTCTGTATTCCTCCCAGGTTACCTGTCCTTGTTTGCACCCTCTGTAGGCTTTCTTTTGCTTTTGGGTGTGTACAAGAGCTCCTTGTTCACCCACGCAGGCCTCCTGGCATTTTTGCCTGACTTCCTCTTTGTCAGGATGCATTGCTCCTGAGCTTGGAGGAGGTGGTCCTTGAATATTAGCCAGGTTTCTTGGGCCCCTCTTCCCCCCAGGGCTTTGTCCTATGGTACTCTGCCAAGCAGATCCCTGAAGAGGCCGAAGTCTGCTCTCCTGAAGTCCAGGGTAGTAAGCTCGCTGTGTGCTCTCCTCACTGCCCTAAGGACCATAAACTCATCTGCTCAGTCTTGCTGGTCAGGTGGCCAGTAGCAGATGCCCAGCATAACATCACCTGTCCCTGCTTTCCCTTTGACCCTGAACCATAAGCTCTCAGTTGGCTCCCTATCCATCCCCAGGCAGAGGTCCATGCACTCTATCTGGTCATTTGCGTAGAGAGCAACACCCCCTCCTCCTCTCCCCTGCCTGTCCTTCCTGAAGAATCTGTATCCTTCCATTCCAACACTCCAGTCATAGGAGCCATCCCACCACATCTCCATCATGCCAGCAAGATCAGAGCCCTGCAGGTGTGCACACTTCTCTAACTCTGCTTGTTTATTCCCCACGCTATGGGTGTTCCTATAAAGGCATTAAGTTGGGCCCCGATGAAGGTAACTTACTGGCTGGAGTGGCTGGAATTCTTTCGTGCTGCACTCCAGGTGCTCTCCTGCTGACCTGTGATCCTCATCCAGGCTCTGGGCATCTTTTGCTGGTGCTGGCATCATATTGGTAGGAGTGGGATGGACTGATGTTCCCCTCCGCCAGCAGCTTTAGTTTGAAGTTCTCTTCACCAGGTTGGCTAGCCTTAGGCCAAAGATGCTCCTCTTCTTCTCTGAGAGGTGGATCCCATCAGCCCCCAGTAGATGTTGTTTCTCGAAGCAAGTCCCGTGATCTAAGTAGCCAAACCCTGGCTGTGGCACCAGTCCTGTAACCATTTGTTGATTTGCCAGATCTGACTGGTCCTTTCAAACCCCTTCCCTTCATCCAGGAGTAACCCTTCTCCAGGTTCTGGGCATCTGTTGCTGGCACTGGCATCACACTGGCAGGAGTGGGATGGATCGTAGTTCCCCTTCCTGAGGAACTCTAGTTTAAAGCCCTCTTCACCAACTTGGAAAGCCTGTGACCAAGGATTTTTTTCCTCCTTTTCTGACAGGTGGACCCCATCCAGCCCCAGCAGACCAGGTTTCTCAAAATGAGTCCTATGACCTAAGAAGCCAAACCCCGATCCTAGATGTGCTAGCACTTCAGTAAATTGCACTAATGGATGGACTTACCCTGTCACCAGATCTCATAGATTTTAAATAACTGTTTCAATTATTTCCACAGTGAAGAAGTGGGAGACTGAGTCCAGATAAAGTATTCAGAAAGGATGGCTGGGGTAGTGTAAGCAAGACAACTGTGACTGACACCCAGTGATTAAGGGTTACAGAGGTTGGAAGAGATTCAGAAGGGAAAAGATATAAGGAGAAACTAGGGAAGAGGGAGAGAATAAAGAGTGGCACTGGCTGACACTGGGCCAGTGAACTGGGGAGAATGGGGTGGATCCCAAGAGCTGAGAAGCCCAAGAAGCTGGACTGAAATGTGTGGGGCAGGGGAACTTGAAGGAGGCTAGTTTAATGAAAAATGCTGCTAGAAACAGAAGCTGAGGGAACAGTCACGAAAATCAAAGAGCCTTTCCCTAGTCAGATGAGTAATATAAGACAAATGGGGCTAGGAATAATGAATCTGCATGAGAAAAAGGCAGGAGAGAGACAGTGAAGGATACAGAACAGATCATGTTAAACATCTTTTTCCTAAAAAGTCACAGGTGAAGGGCTGTGATCCATTAGAACACATTCAAAATTGGTAAAGACATTATGATTTAATTTACAGAGGTGTTGAATTCTTGCAGCTACAAATCAGTAGGAATGTGCAGTCTTAATCTGTAGAGAATACTTAAAACCAGACTGGAGACAGTTCTGGGAAGCCTGCTCTTGCTGACCCTGCTTGAGCAAGCAGGTTGGACTAACCAGCCTAAGCAATTCTGTGACTCACCTGCCACTTCTTTAGATAGAAAAAAGCCATGCTTAATATCTAATTCCTTAAAAAAACCTCCACATTTAAACCTGTTCTCTGGATTCTTTAGCCCTACTCAATCCAATTAAAACATGGTTTCACAATGTCATGTTCCCAAGGCTTTACCTTCATATTGCTCCTTCTGTAATTCATATTATTTCAAGTATCTTGTTCCCATATTTGCAAACCTGCCTCTTCATACCACTCCTCCCTGATCTCTTGTCAGATTACTTCCTACTGTTCTGCTCTGACACTCTGTCCCTCTGCTTTGTTCATCTTTGTGCAGCTCTGTATTTCCCTTAGGCATGGAACAATCTCTACCCTCTGCTTGTTCAGATCCTACTGGAAGACCAAGCACTGCTGTGACTGCACCACTTGTTTATTCATGCTAGGTACAGTTCTTTCTTACTCTTCCTTCTACTTCTGGGTGTTCTTTGAAAAGCAGCTGCACCTCTTATCTTGGGATGTTTGTGTTTAACATAGCAGACACTGCCAGCAGCATCTCCTCTTTACTCCATCCAGTTAAATTCTCATGGCAACAAATCAGTGTGGTAAACTGAAAGCAGTGTTGGCTTGCTGTGATAACTGGAGGCCTTGTAGCAGAAGACACATGCTTGTCAATGTGCATCTGAAGTAAGATTGAGACCCTTCAAGCCCTCTCACCTACCTGATGGGTCAATGCTTCCCAAAGAGTCTCTCTCACAAAACAACTGCCTTCTTTCTGGAGATAAGAACTACATATATTTAAAGGCTAGCCTCTCTTGAGTGTTGTAGCAATAAACTAGTGTCTCTGGTTTGGTTGTCTGAGTGTGTGAATTACTCTTGGCTCTTCCAAGGTGGGCAAAACAAGGTGAACGGCTGCAGCATGCATCTGTAGTGCAGATGGGCTTAAACTGAAGGACAATGAAGCGTAAGTATGTTTGCTTCGTGGGCTTTAGTCTTCATAAACCTATTTAGTAGAACTGTGAGTTGTAGCTGTAACTGCCCAAGACAGTGTATGTGCAGCGATCTCTACAGATCTGCTTTGAAGGAGCTTCCAGCTTGATGTTAAGTGATGCGCAGGGTAGCTGCTGTGAAGCAGACAGGTGCTGTTAGCTTTACGTGCCTTTCAAACCAGTTCTTTTTGGCTCCTGTAACTTGCAGAGGAGTAGGAATTGGACAAAGTAGCCACCATCTTTCAGATATAGGAGTGGAGTTATAAAATACTAGGTTCTCATATCTGAAAAGCTGAGGTTTTTTCTATAGCTTGCTATAGCTTGAAAGTCCCTAGCCATCAGCAGGTTGAGGGAATCTCTTAATTTATTTCAATGGACCTGGACCAGATCATAGTCATTCTGTGCTTTCCCCTTCTAATTGTTGTCAGCTGTTGCTTCTTCTGCAATGAGGTTCTAGTTAGAGAGACTTCCTGGGATATGTTTCATGTCCAGCTATCAGTTGTACAGTCTCATCTGCATGTTCCAGAGAGCTGGAAGAACTTGCATTTAAATTTTCTGCTATGGAAACATCTGTTCTACTAAATGTTTAATTTCTTAAATCAAAAGCATTCTGAAGACTCAGTAAAAATCCCACTACTTTGTTGTAATGATTTCTTCAATGTTCGAAGTCCAGAACTGCAATCCCGTATTTTCACAAATGCTTGAAAACACCTTTTTAAATTACTTTTAAAACAGATCTCAGTACATTTAGAAACTGGAATTATATGGCATCCTCTTTCAAACAATGGAGATAAACAGAACCATCCTGAAAGTCTTTTGTAGTCTAACTGGCTTTTAATCTTTACTTCAAGGTTAATTCATGTAACATTCCTGTAATAAACTTTTCTCAGTGTAACACATCAACAAATGATTATGGATGAATTATGAAGGGTACTACTCATGTTCCATAGTGGTCTCTAAGCATTGACATCTGCCTTTAGAGAAGGCATTGTCTTGACTTCTTTTTGCAGAGTAAGAAAGAAGGAAAAAGATAACAGCTTTGACGGTGCAAAAGTATTTCACAGTGCACCTGAATTATAGAGAGCATACAAATTTTGGAGTTCATCATCAAGACACATCTAATGACCCACAGTATTTTCCTTTGCATCTAAAGCAAATAACATTGTTACCCATTCTGATGGAATACAGGTAACAATTTTCTTAGGCCATTTACAAACTTGTAATTCCGCTTGTATTTCATATGCCTTCGTCCCTAGTCTGCAAATTTAAGACAAGCAAGTAAACAATTTGGCTTTTCCTTTTAAATCACAGTATTCTATTTGTGTTTGTGCCATTAAGTCATCAAAAATCTCCCACAGGGCTAAGAGGCACTGGAGGAGTGAAAGAGGAAGTTGCTAGGTTGTCATCCAAAATTCACTATTCACAGTTAAAGAGAAGTAATGAGATATTGCACTTTTGTTTACATATAAGGAAAGAAGAGTGATGAAAATACACGTGGGAGTGAGTTGTTAGAATAAATTATGGGGCAAAGTAAGCAAGTTTCTGTGAAAGCATGGCATACACTTAATGATGGTGGTTTTTTTTTAGTCTCCTTTTGTAAATTTTGGGCCTGCTTACTACTGTTACTCTTTAGTTTTCCTGTGGCTTCTGAACATTATTTAAAATAAGTAGCCTTGCTGTGTTTCTCCTAGAAGACAAAACTGGGGGAAGTCTAGCCTCCTGTCATGCCAGATACTGAGTTTTCACAGGAGCAACCAGGCACATGTTCAAATCGACTAAGTGAGATGAAGGGAGCTTTCTGTCATACGGCATGGGGTTGCTTGCTCTTTTTTCCCTAGCAAATGATGCTGACAGTGGGGAAGAAAGTGTAACTCAACCTGCTGTTTACCTCACATTCTTCAGTCCACATGGGAAAAAAACTGACTTGCAGAGTTACACTTTTCTCTGAATTTGGCCACCTTCTGAAGCATGTTTGAATGGCATTATAACACAAGCCTGAACGGCATACCTCTAATACGCCATGCAACATACACACTGGCTAATTGGCAAAGGGTAAGAAGAGTTTAACAAGTACCTCTTCCAGCAACTGCACTATCTGGAACTAACACTGGAACAGGTTGCCCAGAGAAGCTGTGGATGCCCCATCCCTGGAGCTGTTCAAGACCAGGCTGGATGGGGCTTTGAGCAACCTGTCTAGTGGAGGTGTCCCTGCCCGTGGCAGGGGGGTTGTAACTTGGTGATCTTTAAGGTCCCTTCCAACTCTAACCACTCTATGATTCTGTGGTTCTATGATTCTATGATCTTGAGAGCTGCCAGCATGATTTTATCCTTTTCTACATTATTTTTCCCTCCCCTTAGTCTTTGCTGTGCCAACAAACTATTTGCAGATACAGAAACCGATCAAAGTTACTTTGTCAAAAAAAATCGTGTGTATCAGAAACCATCGGTTTTCAAATAAACAGTTTTGGTTCCACATGGTCAAGAGAACGCACGGTGTTTGAAATTACACTAATTTAGGCTTCCCACTATCAGACAGAAACCACACAAAATCACAACAGAAAGACGTTTTAATTGAAGTTTTAATTGACCTATTCTGCTGGTGCAGGTTTGCCCCCGAAACGCCGACGGCTGGACGCTGTGTTGGCACTGGCATTTGCACTGCGCCCGCACCCCGCCGGCACCGGGTTCAAGCGACGCGCCCGCCCTTTGGCAGGAAGGGAGCGCAGCTCCACCCAGCGGGCTGGTCTGACAGGAACGCAGCGGAGAGGCGCTCCCTGCCACAGACCCAATGCTGGAGGGAGGCCTGGAGGCACCGACCGGGCCTGCCGGGCCCGGCGCTGCCTGCGCGGGCGGCCAGCACCCCGGGCAGACCCCGGTCGCGCGCAACCCGGCGCGGGGGGGAGAGAGGCGCTAGGCGGCCCGCTCCGCTCCCTTCCCCTCCCCTCCGCTCCCAGCAGCGCTCTCGGCGCTGATTGGCTCGAGCCGATTGGCTTTGCTGCTGGGCGGTGCTCGGCTCTCATTGGCAGAGGCGGGGGCGCCCTCCCCTTCCGCGCTGATTTCTGGTGCAGGCGCAGGC
>KZ505763.1:951815-995418 GCA_002844005.1 Limosa lapponica baueri | reverse complement strand
GGTCGCGCGCAACCCGGCGCGGGGGGGAGAGAAGCGCTGGGCGGCCCGCTCCGCTCCCTTCCCCTCCCCTCCGCTCCCAGCAGCGCTCTCGGCGCTGATTGGCTCGAGCCCAACGCCTCGCGCGGAGAGTTCCGTTAGCCCCGCCTCCCCCGCGCGCCGATTGGCTTTGCTGCTGGGCGGTGCTCGGCTCTCATTGGCAGAGGCGGGGGCGCCCTCCCCTTCCGCGCTGATTTCTGGTGCAGGCGCAGGCGCGGAGGCAGCAGCCGCTCGCGCCCTGGTGCCGCAGTCGCCGCCTCTCGCGCCCATGGCCGATCAGGAGCTTTTCGGTGCCCAGCCGCAGCCGGCCGCCGCCCGTAACGGGGCGCTGGACGACGCCGAGGAGGATCCTGCCGCCGCTTTCCTGGCGCAGCAGGAGAACGAGATCGCGGGTATCGAGAACGACGAGGGCTACGACATCCTGGAGGACGGCGAGGTGCCGGACGACCTCGACTTGGGTACGCGCGGAGGGGACGGCGGGCTCCGCTGCGCCGCCCCTACCCGTGGCGGGGCCCCTGTGGAGCGAGGCGCGGTGCCCGGCGGGGAGGAGAGGCGAGGGGAGGGGTCCTAACCCGGTGGGGCCTCGCAGCTTCCCTTCTCCTTCCGAGGCCCCGTGTCCGGGAAGGGGCGGTGCCGGCGGGGGCCTCGCCTCGGCTTTCTTTCCCGAGCACATGCCGCCGGAGAGCGGGGCCTGGCTGCCCGGGGGTGGTCCCGGGATTAGGGCTGGGCCGCGCAGGCATGCCGTCTGGGCCGCCCTGGGTGGGCTCCCCCGTGTGTGAGTGATCTCCCCGCTCCCCCGTGTGTGAGTGATCTCCCCGCTCCCCCGGGCGCGGCGGTGTTCGCCGTTTGTATCTCCTGAAGCGGCCGGAGTGCCCGTGCTCGGCCGGGTGTCGCCTGTTGAGAATACGCGGCTGAGTGACTCTGACCTCTTCCACTCTAGGAGCCTGCCTGAAGTGAAGATCCACTGAAAGCGGGATAAGGCAATATGTTGTGTTCTGCCCCTTGTGCTTCTGTCTTCAGAGGCAGTGATCTTAGTCTTAAAGTGCGCTAGCAGTTGAGCTAATGTTTAATTTTACTAATCCTCTAGCCTTTGTTCCTTGGTAACCTTTGTACTGAATGTGAGAAAACTGACACTGCAGAACACACTGTCGCATTCAGAGGAGGGTGGCTGTGTATGTTGGGAACTAGAGGTTAGCGTGTTTTCAGTTAGTTTAGCGGTAGCTGAAGCAGCCCTGAATCAACACTTCTGATTACGGAAGGTTTAGGGTTTTTAACTGAAGTCTTAAGTGGAGAGGAGTTGTGAAGGTAGGATGATGCTGTGTGATGTTTCAACATCCTTGAAAGACTTTGCTTGTACTTGTCACCAGGTCTGTAGGAACATATTTACTGTCATATGGTATTCCTTTGTTGCTTCAGGAAGATACCACTCTCCTTCAGACTAAGTTGAATAACTTTGCTCCCCAGTTAGAACATCTTTAGAATTAAGTCTTCATTATGCAACCTAATTTCTGAAAGTATTGGCATATCTTATGTATGAGGATGCAGGTTCATAATATCTCTTAGAATAAAGCCCAACTAGATAAACTGAGTAGTGGAGACCTGCTGCTACCAGTGCTTATTTAGAGGTAGCACACTCTTAGAGTCAGCTCGTTTGTGAAGTTCAAAACATATGAACTACATACTTCCTGTAAACAGGATGTTTACAGGGGATTAACTTGCTCAAGCGCTATAGTATGAGGATAATCATTATCAGAACACCATCCTGTTTTGATATCAGACGTAACTTGACTTCTGTATCCTATGTATAGTGCAAAAACAGACACTTTCAGAAGCCTCAGACAAGCATTATTCCTTATATGGGCTTTACATTCCAAACAGGCTCTGGAACATTAAAGTAGCTGTTTGAGGACTAATTTATTTGGAGAAAGTTCTGACACTGGCCTTTCTCACAAGGTGCTAGGACCAACTAGACCTATACTTTTTTTACAAGCATGCAATATGGCTATTGTGGAGTGATTTCTTGTCAAAAAGTCACCTTGTTAAATATTTCTGGATTGGTTTGATGTGTAGAAGTAGCTCTTTAATTGCTTTTCAAGAGTCTTTTCTCAAGTCACCTAAGTTCGCTTGTCATGGAATGCAAAACTGTTACTGGAGAACTTTCTGTAGAAAGAGGGTCGTAAAATAATGAATATGATAATACGACCTAAGTGTCTCTGAAGTTTAGGTGTGAGCTGTATGTCCTCTTGCTTTCTTATAGGTGCTGGGATTGCCTTTATGCTCTAGCCTGTTAAATATTGCTTGTGGACTTTTAGTGGTCCCATTTTTTAACATAACATCCATTTGTTTACTGTTAGCCTGTACTCACTCCCTCCTTGTTAAAAAGTGTGGACTGCAGCAGTGCAAAATGCACTAGCTCAGGCATGGTGACAAATGATTCTTTTGTAAATCCTTAAGCATCGTTATCAGGGATTTGTGGATTTACTTTTTTTAACTGTACCTTTTTGAACTCCTTATTTACAGGTCTGTTGGATAAGTTTTCTTTCTAAATACTGGGCCAAAAGTCATGACTTAGGCAGCTCTCAACTGAAGTTTGAAGATCTTAACTTCAAATATTGTGAGAAGCAGTCACCAACTTCCTGAAATACACTTGTAAGAAACATGGTGTCTCACACAACAAAGAGTTTCTAAATTGCAGCCTCCTAAAAAAAGATAACATAAATACATGGGCAGAAGGGAACAGTTAATATCAATATCAGGAAACTAATATTATTGTATATTGCTGTTAATTGTAGTAATGGTTGATACTGGATGAGTATGGGGGGGAATAGCAGAATGCTGCCAAGGTCACGTGAGTCACTCAGAATCACTTCATGTTGACATGGTCAGGGTTGGAATACTGGCCTGAACCAGTAGGCCATTTATTATGTAAATAGCTATCCTGTTCAAGCTTCCTGGGCATGTGAAAACATCTTATTTCCCTTGAAAGATAAAGCATAATCACTACTTGAGAAAACGGGAAGTACTGTATAAATCAAGCAATACAGTGCTGTTCCCTAGTTACTAGTAACTTGGTCTTTTATGAGTTTTCCTTTTCAATGATAAATCTATGCCTGCATTTATTTATAGTCAAGCTCTTCAGTTCTCTCCAGTCTGACAATACTAGGTCTTCAGGTTATAACAGGACTTGCTATGTCCTGTAAGGAGGAGAGAGTGAGTTCAGGTTGAAGTGTGTGGCTTCTAGAACCTGTATGTCAATATAAAAACCCTTGTGACTACTTGTCAAGTAGCTTCTTATGGAAAATTACATTCAAAGGCAAGCAGTTTTCTATGTTATCAGTTGTGGAAATACACACGAGTTTAATGTAGGCTATCTAGTCTCAAACACTGCCTTCACAGTTTCAAGCTCTGTCACTTCAATATGAACTTGAATGAATGCTGTTTCTCCATCTTCTGAAGAGGCTGTCTTTAGTAATTAAGGAACTTAATTGCATTTGGTGGTTTGTCCTTAAACCGCATTTAATATCCTTTCAGGGACTGAATATGAATTTGCTTGAAAACTATTTAGGAAAGAACTGTTTCCTCCTGTCTCTCTAGTTAGCACCACAGGCATTTTAAACAGAGTAAACAGTTAGTTGTTTGTGACTATTGATACTTTTTTCTTAATCGTTTCAACAGCCATTGTTCTGGCTTTTGCTATTCAATATCTTGAGGCTTCAGAGCACCATAAAGTAGCACTGAGAAATGTATAATAAAGGGATGGTATCTATAGCCATCTAACTTGTATTTGCTGTCTTGTGGTGATACTGCATTGTTATGAAGCTCATGGCAGAAAAACCTATCTTTCTGTTTACAAGAGAATATCTATTGGGAAATTACAGAAGCAATATTGCAGAGAGGAAGCTGTGGTCTAGTAGTAGCCTATTGATTATATTGAAAATGAGGGAACTGTAATGGGTATTGGTATGACAGTGGGTTAGAACTAAAACATAGGAAAGAAGCACTCTTCCTGACCTGCGTGCCTTTATTTTACACACAGGCATAAGAATGAGTTATGGCTAGAAGACTATTTCTTCCTCAGTTTCTTGCATAACTATCTAAACAAAAGCTTTGGAGAAGATTCTTTTTTGTCATCTTATTATGGATGAGAGGTAGGTAAAGGAGAAGCGTAGTCTCTGCCTAAAAGAAAAAAGGATGGGAAACTAGGTGTTGAGTGGTGAAGTTACTTAACCTTATGCCAGAATATATTAAACTTGATTATGTTCTTCTGTTGCTATATCCAGAGCTACTAGTTCTAGTAACTAGAATAGTTCTAGATGTGCAGTGTTAACTTGAGGAGCTTCAAGATGCAATACTATGATAGAATTAGATGGACTCTGAAACCAGTAGAGAGCTCTCATTGTTCATGGCCGATGAAAACATGATGATAGCAATAACAGTATTTGGGCTTTTTCTGTGGGAAGTTAGGTATGAAATGACATGTTTCTGTGGACAGAATCTGATCAGGAAATCTGATACACAGCATTGATTACTGATATGAAGGCTGGCAAGCAGGTAGTTTTTCTGGATTTCTTACTGAATTACACAAACACTGGGACTGGAGAGCTGAAGTGAGAGACTGTTTGACTATTGGTCTTGGTCCAGTTTAGCATACTTGTATTGGCATACGACAGCATGCTGGTACAGTGCCATTTCCTCTTCTGCTTGCGGTATGCACAGTCAGCATGCTGACTCTGCATCTTAATCACAAGTTCTAGGGAGCTCAAAACAGATGGGAAGTTTATTTTAATATTTTTTAATGCTTCTCACCTGCATGCCCTCTGGAAACACTTGGCTCTGTGCCAGTTAGTGGCTGTTTCTGTGCAGAAATGTGGCCCTAAGACAAACACATCTGTTTTATTTCAGCTGCAGCCCTTAGCAATGATGTTGTTCCTTTTACCTCAGCAGACTACCAGCATGAGTACCAATGACCTTAATGGGTGTTTCTGGCTGTAACAAGAAAACTTAATCTTATTATCACAGTTCTTGGAAGAATCAGGACTTACTAGCCCTCTCACCTAGCTGGAGAGTCAGTGCTTCCCAAGGAGTCTCTCTCATGAAACAACTGCCTTCTTTCTGGAGATAAGAACTACATATACTTAAAGGCTAGCCTCTCTTGAGTGTTGTAGCAATAAACTAGTGTCTCTGGTTTGGTTGTGTGAGTGTGTGAATTGATCTCGGCTCTTCCAAGATGGGCAGAGTGGGCAGTTGGCTTATTCAAGCTGTTAATGTCAAGATGAGTTATAGAGCCTGGCTTAGCCTTAATTTCCAGCCCTGTCAGGACAAGGTGAACGGCTGCAACATGCGTCTGTAGTGCAGATGGGCTTAAACTGAAGGACAATGAAGCGTAAGTATGTTTGCTTCGTGGGCTTTAGTCTTCGTAAACCTATTTAGTAGAACTGTGAGTTGTAGCTGTAACTGCCCAAGACAGTGTATGTGCAGCGATCTCTACAGATCTGCTTTGAAGGAGCTTCCAGCTTGATGTTAAGTGATGCGCAGGGTAGCTGCTGTGAAGCAGACAGGTGCTGTTAGCTTTATGTGCCTTTCAAACCAGTTCTTTTTGGCTCCTGTAACTTGCAGAGGAGTAGGAATTGGACAAAGTAGCCACCATCTTTCAGATATAGGAGTGGAGTTATAAAATACTAGGTTCTCATATCTGAAAAGCTGGTTTTTGTTAACTTGGGTCCTTCTCCACTGAAGCTAGTAACTACGCTCTTGGATACTAGCATCTTCCAACTTAACTACTGTGTTTGAACTGATGACTTTACAGTCCTCTACCTGATACAGTTAATGATTGCTATACAGGGCTCAGGACTTACACATACTTGCCTAGTTCCCTGATAAAGGAGTATGAAGTTCTTCCTGTGTGCCTTTAACACTACTAGTGTGAAAATGGGGCATACCTAGCCACAAAGATATTGAGGATACTGCAGCATAATGTAGTTGTAGGTGAAATGGCCATCTTATTTAAGAAGGTGGTGCAAGATAACTTGATTTTATGCTAGCTATTGGTGACTTTGACACAGTCTCTTCTTTCACTGAAGAGTGTACTAACATGGCAGAAACACTTCTGTGTGATAAGTTTGTCCACGGTAGCATTATGAGTGATACAAAGGTTTGGGACATGGGTGAGACATGATTTGTTATGACTTGTTATATCATGTGAAGAGATGTTACATAGCACTGTTCCAGTGAGATGTGTTGCTGAGATTTAGCAGTTTTTTAAAATATTGGTGTGTTTTGCATAGTCTGTAGATGTAAGTAGTTTCACAAACTGAAATGCTTCTCTCACAACTGACGTATGTTCCCTATGGCTGTCTTTTAATAAGATGAAATCTGAGGGTTCTATGCACAGATTCCTAGCTGATCCTGTTCCTGAAGCTCTACTGCCAGTGTCACTTCTAGAGGGAGTAATGCTGCAGCTGAAATAGGAAGCTATCAAACATGTCATCACAGAAGGTAGCAGAAAGGTGATTTTGCTAGGAATGTTAGCTTTATCTTTTGAGCTGATTAGGAATTAGGAGCTAACCAAACTAGGATAAGAATTACTAAGTGTTGGCTGCAGGATTAATCTTCCAGGTAGAGACTAAAACAGTGAGTCATGTTTCTTAACTTCTGAACAGTTGTCTAGTAGTCACTAAGTCTTCTAAGATAGGGAGAAGAAAGTACACTGTCTGTAGCAGCTTCTCAGCAGCATCAGCTCTGTTTATGTAGACTGAAGCATGATCTCATGATGAAGAAATGATCTTGTATTACTGGTCCTACAGAATAAGGGGTTGCTTGGTTTCTTGTGCCTATTGGGGAAAATTGCAGAGATAAGGAAGTGACCCTGCAAAGTATAAAGTAACACTCATTTGCATAACTCCCATATTAGATAGTCTAGTAAAGGTTTCCATACAAGTTACTGAAGTCAGTAAATGTATGTTTTGTCTTTTCTCAAATGGCTAAACTACAGTCACTTCTTTACAGATGCTGCTGATGAAGTGGTTAACAGAAATGACTATGAGGTAAGATAGAAGTATTCTGTACTTAGAATATGCTGTTCTACTCTGAGAACTTTACCTTAATCTAGACTAATACTTCCCGTTTCTTATCTCTAATGTACTTTTATCTCATCTTTGAAGAGAAACTTCTATTATGGTAGCTCATCTCATAAAGCTGTTAATGCTCTTAATATGCCCCTCCTCTGAACTTAGAGGCAACTTAAAGCAGGTGTACATTTTGAATTGTGGCTTATAGGACATAACCACTGTAAGCAGAATGAGCAGGCGCTGTGATATGACTGAATGTTGACTTGCCACTGGCTAATAAGCTGAAAGCATACTCTGTCTACTTCAAAGCAGTTTTCTGAATTGCTTGTTCTTTAAGGATAATTCATGTGTCTTCATTGTCTCATCGAGGTTGGTCTTACAAGGAGCTGAGTGAAAACATTATACAAGTCTTAGTGACATAAAGTTGCATGAAGTTGAGCTAAATAGCTCAATCATAGTATGAAAACACATTAGTCAGCCATGGTAATGACAAAAGGAGGAGATACTTGCTTTATTAGCATCAGAGAAGGATGAGGCATGCTAAGACAATCACTGCTTTGTAACTGAATTTCACATCAATTTGGCTAAGCATTGTCGCTGCCTGGTATCAGAGTTGGCTGGGTAGCCCTGTTTGAATGAATGCTTGAAAAGGGGGCACTGTATGAGTTACTTCTCCACAGACTTTTAAATGAACACTGAGCTTTGTGGAGACATAAACAACTAACATTTTTGTATCCTCACCATTGCTGTGAGATTGATGGGAAAACTGTATCTTACTGGTGCTTTGTGATTCCTTATACAACAAAAGGTAGATGAGATACCATGATTTTGTGTTTGCAGTTCTTAGTGACCAGCTGTTTCGGTTGATAGAAGTTCCTCTTAAGAGGAAGAACAGACTGAATGGGCTATATGTAACTTTTGTTTTAGCTACCTGTAACTAGTTTGGCGTTGTAACTGGCCAATTCATTTTGTTTTGAATTGAATGTGAAGCCTGGTGCTGTTTCACTGGCCTAGCTCCTTCTCTTTGCATTTATTCCTTCATTGAGGGCTACAGGAGGCCCAAAGAGGGGCAAGACACAGTGAAATTTGTCATTAGCTGCAATCCATCTGGTACTGTCAGGAGTAGTATTTCTTAGGTCTGTTAAGAGTAAGGTGAACCTATGAAAGTTGTTGGACTTGGTGTATGATCTGTGGCAAATAGCACAATATTAATTAGCTCCTCAAATCTGGTGACATAATGATAGCTCTATTCATTGCAAGTCTTTGAGCTATTGTATAGTAAAATGTGTGCTAATACTCACGCTGTTTTGATGCGTAAATGTAGAAGTGCCTCTTGTGTTCTAAGCTGCATACAGCAATTCAAATTCTGTAATGTCTTTAAAGGACATTGATTTTTAATATCAGTTAAGTTCGCAAATGTCTCTGAAGTAGACAAATAAATTACAGAGAATGTTTTAAACTCCTATGCACAAAACTGTAAAAAACAAACAAAAAACCCTTTCACATCAAATATTTAAAGTGAAATGAACTGGAGGATCTCTAGGCCTGCAACTGCATAGTGAGGGGCTAGGCATTGTCTTCTGCTTTCTTCAGGTGCAGAGCTCTGACACAGTTTGACTTGCCAGTCAACTTGAATTTGTTTGATCCCCGATTGCTAGAGGCAATTTGCTTCAATCCTGCTGTAATTTGTGGCAAGATATTTTTCATGTTAACGGAAATGTGGTTATGGCAATGGAAATGTGATAAAACATCAGATGAATGCATTACGTGCTCAGTTCAAATTCTAATTTTGTGTAGCTCGCAGGTAGTTATCTGAAATATTCAGTTGTCATGTACAAATGACATTAATATTCCTTCCCTTTAAGAAGAGTAATGGTCCAACAAACTGTGTGGCCGTATCCCAAGTAGATCGACTGCAGTCAGAACCGGAGAGTATTCGTAAGTGGAGAGAGGAGCAAAAGGAGCGCCTGGAGCAACTTGGTAAGGAGGGTGTTTGTTGTAGTAGTGTTCTTTCTTGTGAGTAACTTAGTGGCAGCTTCTTAAGCAGCAGAATTCTTAACAATGGCTTCTGGCTTTTTGGGAATCTTAACGTTCTTGAGTTTGAGTAGCAAGTCTGGGTGAGTCTTCCAGTAAGCAGACTTAATACTGTTGTTGGAGTCAGCAACTCTGAACCTCAAGAGTATTCATGTGACCTGCCCTTTACTTAGAAATAAGCTGACAGAAAATGAACAGTTTTTATCAGCAGAAAAGAGTGAATAAATACTGCAGCTATCATAATTTTTATTTTCAAAGGATAAAGATTGCTCATTTTGTAGTTGCTGAGGCCATCTGTTGTCACACAGATCTTAATCTAATAGATAAGTCATGGAGTAGTAACTAAACTAAATACAGCTGTCAAATGCAGTGATACCTACCTGTGGGCAGCTTGTAAGAACCTACAAACTGGTATGATTTCCACTTGCATTAGGGAAGAGGCTTTGCCTTAAATTGTTAGGACAGAACCTTCTGTACAATGAAATTCTGAATACAGCTGAGCCTGTTGCTCCTCTTCTGGGCTAGTTACAGCACATGAGCTTGTCCTGAACTGTAGACTGGGTGTAAAAGCATGCTTAGTGCCAGGCTCCCTTGCTTTATTTGAGCACAGAGGCTTTACCGAGCTTTGTTCTAGCACCAGCATAGCAAGGTGACTGTTTCTAGTTTTGAACACTATGCAGGCCAACAGACTTACTGAATATGAATTAGTCTACAAAATGCCTATCCTAAACTGAAGCGGACAGTCCCAGTTATGCAGAATAGGCATTCTGTTTAGCTAATCATGGTGTGTAGAGTTCTCGTGGCCTAAATCAGGAGCTCTCCTAACCTTTCTCTGAGCAGACACACACACACAGAGCAACTGTCTGCACTAGGGTGCAACCTGAGCCATCAGCTGAAATGGCAAGATTCAGCTGGAGCAAACATGACTGACAAATCAATTCTTTAATCTTCAGATGCGAACTCACGAAAGCAGGAAGCAGAATGGAAGGAGAAAGCAATAAAGGAGTTGGAGGAGTGGTATGCAAGGCAAGATGAAAAGCTCCAGAAAACAAAAGCCAGCAACAGGTAAGGTTTCTCCAGCCACCTGAAGAGTTATGGTACTGGATATGAAAGTAATCGGGGGAGGGAGGTTAGAATACTTCCAGCATGTCCTAAGGCACTAGTCCTTCAGATCATTAAAATAACCTCTCCCACTAAGGAGTGGGTCTCCTGTGATAGACTATCTTTTTAAATTTTCTTAGAATCTCGTTTAAATGTCCAAGAATAGCCAGACAAAGCATTAAGATAATGAACTAATGGTTTCATAAGACATAAAATTTGAACATCTCCAGAAAAAGCTTTAGTTTACCCACTTGTTTGTGTGCTCTCACCTGCACAGGTCTTCAGTGACTGTAATTACCTACCTTGAGACTAGCAATCTTACTTACTATCATTAGAACACATGGAAGTGGCCTTTTAGTTAGTCTTTGCTGCAAGTTGTTTCATTAAATATCTTAGAACCTTCAGCTGCTCCTTTTGGAAGCATTTGAGAAATAACCTGAAGCAGTTCTGCTAGTGAAAAACTAAATGCTGACTATTGGGTTTGCATTGTCTGATTATGGGCCTTGGGTCAGAAACTAATGACTTGATTGCTAGTCTAGTAAGCTCTTACATCTTCTGAGAGGTTCCCTGTGAAATTTTGACTTCAGGCTATGTAAAGGTGATAGTATTGACTTAATACCACTTAGATCTCTACTTCTGACCTAGGCCTACCATTGTCATTCTGTCCAGGTAATCATCAGGGCTGGTTTATACTTTAGGAATCCACAGACTTCAAGATAAACTGGTTTTTGGGTGTTTTGTTTTTTTTTTTTAAACACCATTTTTCTTGTCAAAAGTTTGTCTTGAGTAGGTAAAGTCCTACTTCTTACTAAAGGAAGGATGGAGGCCTACACTTCCTACAGAATTATGGATTTTTCAGTTCCATTCACTGAAGTACAGTCTTTTGGTTGGGCCAAGAAAGGGAAATGTAATTAACACTGTTCTAGTTGGTGGCCAGAGCTTGTGATACCCTTACAACTTTATTGTGGTCAGTGTTTGAGTGCAGGGTATGTGTTCTGGAGTAAAGTCCGTTTAACAAGTGTTGCACAGAAGGAGTGTTTGGCATTCTCATCAGCCTGGAGAGATCTCTCTCCTAGTGGTAATTTCTGTCCACTGGAGGTAGCCTAATGCTAACATTGGGACTCCAGTCCTAAACTATCTGGTCCCAACTTCTAGGATGTAGCAGAGCTTCTGTGTGCCCCTCTGAGGCAATGGCTTAATTGATACATTCCGTGTGGTAACTGCTTACCTGTTACAGTAAATCTAGGTGATACAAGGTTAATGTGCATGTTAAAACTGCCTTCAGAAGTGTTCCCTACTTCTTATCCTTATCTCTTTTCTCCTGCCTGCTTGCCTACCTGTTGGACTACTTGCTACCTAGGGTGGCAGATGAAGCTTTCTACAAACAACCCTTCGCTGACGTGATTGGTTATGTGTATGTTGCTTAACTACTAATTCTGTTTGCTAGCCAACTAGCTAACGAGGAAAGTCAGAAATAGTGTTGAATGTCTGAAGATGACTTCTGAATAATTCAGGGCAGTATAAGTAAATAGCCTTCACTTTTTGGACTGACTCTGATCTACAGTATTGAGTGCAGTTTTTCTGTAAGTATCCCATACGCTGCATAACATTTCACTGCACTTTCAGATTAAGTCATGTAGTATACATACTGCTGGAATTTTGGTAATGACCTCAGTAGCCTTTAGATGTAGGGGTTTACAGTTGTTTCCAGGCCAGTGAACACTGCTTAGCAAGATGCTTTGCTGGGTATGTGGGTTAGTGTCTACAGTCTCACGTGGCCGCTGTATTTAGTCCTAGTCACTTCCACAGAGAAGCACAGTGTTTAACTCTGCATTCTCTGTAACAGGCATTGAGCTCCTGCTCTGTGCTTACATAATCGGAAAAATATTCAAGCAATGTTTGCACATAAAGCTCTGCAAGCCAAGGAAGGTAGAAAGGAACTACCTGCTGTAAACCAGGGTAGAAGAGATGCGTGCATGTAGAAATAGGATGCTGTTAGAGAACAGATGAAAAGTACAAGAAGGTGATATTGGAAGATGAGCATTAGCTGCTGGGAGAACACTTAGGACAGCTCTGTGTAGACATTTTGCCAGTCTAATGGATCAACGAGAATACAACTGTGACTTTCAAGCCCCAATGAGTATGCTAGTTTCTGTGGGGTGGAAGGATTGCAATGTTCATTGGCTTGTTTATGTATTTTAATTTCTTCCCTTAATTTGTAGACTTGAATTGAAAGATGGCCATGTCACAGATTCTAAGGTGACACCCTTACAAGGTGTATTGGTGAGCCATGGTGTGGCTTTGAGTGAGTTAATATTGAAGGTCCAGTGTGGAATTCATTACCTAACTGTAGGTGGATGTAAACCAAGACTTGTGAAGTGACGGATTTACAGGTGGTGTTTGACTTTTCTGAAGTTTCCCGGAGTTGATTTTGATAGATTTTTTTTTTTTCTATCATCCAATGCAAATGTGCAGTGCTGCAGAATAAAGTTGACAGCCTGTTTGCTGAATGTAGGCTAGGCTACTACTGCATGTTCAGCCAGCTGATCATCTGCATTAAACTCATTCTCATTTTCTATATCTGACTTAAACTTTCTCTCGTTTCTTTTCTTCTCTTCACCTTTAAGCACAAACATAAATCATCCTTGCTACAGCCTAGAACAGTTAAGTAAAAAAATCTTCACTGCCCCTTAAAAGTGTCATGTCACATGAAGTAGCAGTGTTGTAGTGACCCTTGTCTTCAGTGGTGTCTGTAACCTTATCATCCCTGTGAACAGTGCTGAACCCTCATGGGAGAGTCATCTTCACTGCTTTTTCTGTACTATTTGTTGGAGTAAATGGATTTGGTTTGACCTCTTGATGCTTACTGCTCTTGCACTCAGGCAGCTACCAGGGGCCCCACAGTTCATGTAAACTAGATGCTGGAGTGTTATCCCTGCATTGAAGCAATGTTGTTGGCAGCATAGCAATGCCAAAAGGATACAGCTGGGAAGCCACTGGCACTAACCTGTACATAATGTGCAAAGCCTCCTTAGAGTCTCCTTAGGGTGAGAGCAGGGTAAATGTGTTTATGCTGTGAGCTGACCTCAAATGAGGTCTGCCAAGATTAGTCTATACCACCCACAAGCATGGGATTCATGACTTAAATTACTTTTCATGCTGCTTCACTACAGCATTGGGAATCATCAGCAGATAGTTTTTTGGGGTTTTTTTGGTGGCCTGTAAGCCTTGGGGCTGATTAAATCCTCAAATGGAATCTGTTTTGAGACATGCTTGCAGGGAGTTTTAAATTTCCAGTTGGCAAGTGTCCAATATAAGCCATCAAGTGGCAGAGGCTTAAGTAGTTAAAGCTTGGGCATTTCTATGTAAATAAAATGCCTATATAGGACCTTACTTCTTGGCCAGTTTGTGGGTGACTCCTTAGGCAAAGACTCAATAACTATTCTTAAAACCAAACACCTGTATTCCAACATTTTACACAGCAACCCTTTGCACTGCTTGTGCATAGCATACTACTGCAACCTACTTTCATCTCCAGGGTTGGGGCAGTGGGAGCTTAACTAGCCATAATTTCCACAAGCAGCTGTCAGGTCACATTTCTTACAAAACATACTGAAAGAAACTGCGTCCTGTAAGAGAGGAGTGCCTTATTTGTTGGGCATTAACGCAAGGTGCATTGCATTGCTTTTAGGGCAGCTGAAGAAGCCTTTGTGAATGATGCAGAAGACGTTTTTCCGGGCACTGAGTGGGAACGTGTGGCTCAGCTCTGTGACTTTAATCCCAAGTCTAGTAAGCAGGCAAAAGATGTGTCCCGCATGCGTTCTGTCCTCATCTCACTCAAGCAGGCTCCGCTGGTTCGCTGAAGGAAAGTACAATGGAAACACTACAAATGCAATATCTTAACCTTACTCAGAGAAGCTATGTTTGCAGTAATTGGATTAATTGTTTCAATGTTTTTTTTGGACCAAACCTCATGATGTATCTAGAGCTGATCATTGTTTGATTGCATGTTCTTCCTCGTGTTTCCTTTTTGTGTCTGAAATGGGAGAACCTCCAAAACTGTAGTCTCTGTGCTATTGTGCACTGAGATGTCACTTTACTACATTACTGATATTAAAGATCTGTTAAACAGCAAAGTGTGTTGACTTTGGATGAATGAAGGAGGTTTTCTGTTCCCTTTTGACAGCAGGTGTTTGAATTGAGTGTGAGAAAATGTTTCTCTTAATTGCTAGTGATTTCACCTTGCTAGTGGCTGATGAGCCAGCAATGCTCCTGGTCTCTCAGAGACTGTCCTGCTTGTCTATAGGCTTTCTTAAAGCTCTTGAGAGCTTTAGTTTAAAAACTGCTTCCCAATACAATTTATCACACAAGAAAGAAGATGTAGGAAATTGGAGCAGCAGGCTTGTTAAGGAGCTTATCTCACTTCTAGTGGAACTGAGGACACTGCCTTCTGCAGGTAA
Organism: Limosa lapponica baueri; assembly: GCA_002844005.1. Classification (NCBI taxonomy): domain Eukaryota; kingdom Metazoa; phylum Chordata; class Aves; order Charadriiformes; family Scolopacidae; genus Limosa; species Limosa lapponica. The sequence goes on along the minus strand of KZ505763.1, from coordinate 980,720 downwards.
GCAGTTCTGTGTAGCACTGTAGCACTGCTTTTGCTCCAGCTGCAGATCTTAGGCTAGAAATGCAGGACAGGCACTGAGTAGTTAAAACCTTTGATGTTCTATTGCATATTCTGTTCTCCCATGTGTTTAATGCTGGCTTCATATGCAAAGTCCTGTTGTGCAGAGGCTGTTTGGGTGTCTTTGAACTGTATCCTTGTCCTTACTGACTCTTGCAGGCGCTTTTTCTCACCAGGGTAGTGAATTGGAGATTTGGAGAGCAAGAGAAGGGAAGACTTGCTCTTACTGCTGCTCATCAACTGGGTTGGAGCTCTGTCTGCCAAGGTGGTTGGATTTAAAACAAACTGATCCAGAAAATCTGTTCTGCTGCTTCCTTGGCTCTTTAATCTCTCTCAGCATTCACAGGGGCTGTATTCTAGCCTTGCTCTGGTAAGACTTACCTTAGCTGTCTATTTTGTAAAAATGGTCTATTCCATCTCATACATTATTTCACCATTTTAATCAAAGATACAGTAGCTTAACTAGTGTGTAGCAAAATTGCTGTAATAGTTGTGTACAAGCTGCAAGGTTAGTCCAGGCAATTTGAAGAGGGCTGCAGATGCAGATGAAAACTTAGTAAGGTTCAGGGGTTGCTGCACAGCAACTGTCTTACTAGCAGCTCTGTCCCTTTGGTGGATAAGATACTGAATAAATGGTTACCAGTTGGGCTTCAATAGTTAAGCTGTACCTTATTGTTGTCTATAGTGACTGGAGCTATTCTTATGGTTTGCAATTGTATTCACACACTACTGGTAAGAATATAAGAAAGTGATAGTAGACTACATGCCCAGAAGCTTAATTCCATAGAAGGTTGAAGCAGCAACCTATTTTCTGAACTGCACAGGGGTACCACAGGTGAGTTTAATAGGACTAAAACACAGAGCAAGTTCATAGAATACTCATACTCAGTTATGCATTCACCTTGACTGAAAATTTCCTTTCTTCTATCCACCCCAAAGCTCTACAAACAAAGGCTTCTAGAATGAATTGGTCGTTTAATAAAGAAAACTCCACTGCATTGAATATACAATGTTTAAAATGTTAATTTGAATTTGGTGTGATTTGAAAGTTCAGCAGATCAGAGGGTTTCCTGCACACCGAGTTATGGAACTGATTAATCACCACATTTTCTATCTCATAGTGCTAAGGCCATGGTTTTGAGCTTCAATCTGAGAAAATGGACAAAGACTCAATGTTACGGAAGTGAAAAGTGTTTTATAAGCTGGGTTTGCAGGGGCTAATGATGCATCTGCTGCTTTTTTTTGTGTGTACACCATCTAGATTGAACACTTAACAAGCAGCTCTGTGGGTTTTGGTTCCCTCCTCCAGCTCTTGTTCTGAGATTTTGTAGATTCTCTCTTCTGCCTTAATTTTATATTCAAGTATGCTAGCTCAGTCTCCCTCCTACCTCCTATTAAGTGCAGTCACAGAATCACAGTCTGGCTGGGGTTTGAAGGGACCTCTGCTGGTCGTCTGGTCTGACTCCGCTGCTCCAGCAGGGCCACCTAGAGTTGGTTGCCCAGGATCATGTCTAGATGGCTTTTGAATATTTCCAAGGAGGAAAACTCCATAACCTGTTTGAACAAGTGGTGCCAATGCTTCAGCACCCTCACAGTGAAAAGGTGGTTTTGGATGTTCAGGAGGAACCTCCTGCATTTCAGTTTGTGCCTCTGTCCTGTCACTGGGCACCACTGAAAGGAGTCTGGCTCTGTAATCTTTGCAGCCTCCCTTCAGGTATTTGTACACATTTAGGAAATCCCTCTGAGCCTTCTCTTCTCCAGGCTGAACAGTCCCAACTCGCTTAGCCTTTCCTTATAGGAGAGGTGCATTAGTTGCTTAATGGTCTTTGTGGCCATTTGCTGGACTGTCTCCAGTATGTCCATCACTCTCATACTGCAGAGCCCAGAAGTGGACCCAGCACCCCCAGTCTGGTCTCACCAGTGCTGAGGAGTGGCCTCCCCAGTGGTGTGCCCTCACCAGCGCTCTGCTCAGACTTCCTATGTCTGAGAATTATTTTAGGTACTTAGATGTTGTGACATGGTAACAGATGCTAGGGCTTGCTTGTTTCTTGCTGATATTTTTTTTCTGAGCAGCTGGTAAAGAGGGAAATGTATCATTTACTGGCTTGTATTACAGACTGGACAAGGTGAGTGTCTATTGTCTTTGCCAAAAGAGAATTCCTCCAGTGGGAATTCCACCTGTCATACAGGCAAGCTTGTTCCCCTGCAGAACTGTTGTGCTGCAGCAGCACACTCTGGCACTGGGTGGTTGGTAGTGTGCCTGGAGCTGCACCAGATCTGCGGGATCCTCAGAAGTTACAAGGTTAGTGACAACACAGGCCTCTGTGGTCTGACTTTCTAGGGGACAGGCCATTTACATGTTCTGGTATGTTCTAGTCCCAGCAAGTGTGGGCTGCTCAACACTGTCCAACAAGATAGTGTTTCATCAGATCTTGCAGCAGTACTGCAGTTATGGGTGACTACAGTGCTGCAATGCATTTGGCTCCAGTTACAAGCACATGTTTAATCTCTTGCTTCATGTTGCTGTTTACTGGGCACAGCTGGTTACCCTGAGCAGAAATTTTACCAGGCTCAAGGCATGAGGTGAAATCTAACTAACTTTTTAAAAAGTGTTATATCCATACTTATGACAGAGTTGTAAAATTGAAATTAAAAATAAAAGAACCTTTTGGAAAAAAAATCAGGATATTTATTCAAAAATTTACCTTAAATACAGTCTTCATACACTTTCTAATTGAGCACAGATTTGGCACTTTATTTGCATGTAAAATTTCTGTTTAATGTGCTTCCTGCAAAAAAAAAGGCAGAAGACCTAGTATTCAGTCATCTGCAGATACAGAGTTACAGCAATGGTGGTCTAATAGTACAAGCAAGGCAAAAGTGGTGTGGACATGTCTTACCGCTTTTTAGACTAATGGAGAAAAATGTGTGCTTTCATGCATGCAAAGCTTTCTTCAGCTGGCAGTAACAACTTAATTTGCAACTTTTTAAGGATAAACTGATAACTGTGTGAGGTCAAGAGGGTTGTGAACTCAAAAGCTTCCCTCAATTATGACAGCAGCAGAACTTGCTGTGTTACTTGCCTTCTCCTTGCCTTGCTCAATCTGGAAAAGCAGTCATCTTTATCTGATTTTACAGCAAACTGCAATGTACAAGCAGTGGGTGGTTTAGGCACCTTATCAAAGTAAATGGTTTGATGTCGCTTTGTGTGAACTTGCCAAATAAACCAACCCAGAAGCACGACAACTGTATGTGTGAACTTAAGCAAGGCCTACAAAAATTTGGCTGTGTCTTCAGAATCTTTTGAGTGTTTTCAGTTGTTACTAAAGCACATTATGTGCCCATAGTGCAAAGCATCTGCTTGGTGCCAGACCGAAACAGCTGTACTAAATACATGGCTTTAGCACCAACACTTCAGCTGCCAAAGCATGAGTTCCAATGTGTCTTTTATTATCTGGCTCACCAAACACAATTCTCTGGAATGGTCCAAGGGCTGTACAGGCTGCATGTTTTACCCATACTAATGCCTGTGAACTCTCCACAGCAATCAGATTCCACTAATGCAAATGGGATCAGGGTATAGACTCTACCTGCACCTTACTGTCTGTGTTTTTGTGAGACAAACCTGACTTTGCCTCTGTGGGTGGTACGCCCAAGTTTCTGACAATTTTGATACACTGAAATGGGCGAAGGACAGTTCTTCAAGACCCCCAGAAGTCTGAGGCATTTGTTAATTCTGAGTGTCTAGCTGGCAGATCAAAGGCTCAAAATACTGAATAACTAAACTTGCTGCTCAGGAGACCAAAAAGAAATTCCAGACCTTGTTGCTGTACTGATTAGCTATGTATTAGCTACTGATTATATGCAAAGCATCAGCAATGATCTTTAAGAAGATCAGCTGGCCTCCCCATGGTGCTAAGTCCTGGCTGGTTGGGTTTCTATGCTTAGGCAGAGCAGTCACGGACAAAGCAGTCTTTTTCCACAAAATGCAAGGATGAGGAGAAATGAAGTGTAGGGATTGGTAGAAGTCTTAACATTGGTTACATGAATTATACCCTACAGCACTAAGAACTGCAGTTTTAAGTTGCTTTCCAACCTTTTGCCACTCTGCCATTTAAGTATTAGTGGTGCTCGCTCATGCAATGCTGATTATAAACATGCATGTCCATGAGGGGTCTCCTCCTGCCCAAGCTCTTGAGTGTCATATGCAGTTCTGCTGAGAGGGCTGGACACTGGCATTCTTGCTAAGGCTTCAGCAGTTAGGATACTGCATACACTAATCAGGGACGCTGCAAAACCAAACCTCCTCCTCCAATGGGTAGTATTAGCAGATGCTGCCATTGCAGGTAATGAGAACGCTCTGCTGCTTTAGGCTGTGAAATGCTGATAATAGCTGGGGAAGGAGAGTTCAGCTGTTGTCTTGTGAATTTTCTCCCCTTCTTCCTTCCCAGTAATGGATATAAAGGCTGATTTGGTCTCACTGGAGCCCACGACTTTCATGGTATGGACTACTCTAAAAGACACAGGATCAGCATCAAGTAACCTGAGAGCACAGAACTGCAGATGTTCTGTAAACACATGCTGTTTGCTCTCCCTGGGACTGGATACAATTGGGAACTAGTGGCCATAAAACCTCTAGTCCACAATAATGTGCCTGAAGTGTGAGGGAGGTTTCTGAACAGGCAAGGAAGGAGAAACAAACAAATAAAATCACTAATACGCTTTTACATATGATTTTTTTTATTCTTTCTGATTTTATAAACCCCCAGGCCTCTCAGGGAAAACACTGATTTCTGCACCACTTGCACATATGCAGCAGGTTCTTGTCCAGTTGACAGAAAACACATTTTCAAAAGCATCTGAAGAACCATTTTCTTAATAGCACTAGACTTTAAAGGTATTTAGAGTAAAATTTTTCAAATATGTTAATCTTTCATATTTTCACTATGCCTGCACAGTCCCTTCAGCTGCTAACCACCCATATCTGAATGTGATATATCAAAAATATAGAACTTCAGGAGGTCTGGAAAGCAAAAGCTTGGTCCCTCTTTTAGTCAGGCATTCCTTGTGATACAGATTCCTTGTGATAGAAAGATCAAATGACAGGGCTCCTCTCTGTTAGACCCTCAATACTGTTACTCCTGACCTAAGCTACTATTACTGTATAGCAAAGCTGATTTCTCCTTGACCTGCTCATGGAGCTACTGCTCTAGTATTGAAATTAGTGGGAATCACCAAGTAAACCAAGACACACAGGAAAAGAAACCCTGGCGATATAACCATGTGCAAAGTTGTAGCAGGCTTTAAGAGACAGTATTTGCTGATTCTGAGAAAAACTACAGTATAGAGGCTGTGCAACTATTCCTGGAGACAGCAAGGAGGAGATCAGGTGGTGTTTATAAAATTGCTGGGAAGATGTGAGTTCTCAGTAAGCATTTCTTGTGGAAGAGATGATGAAGTGAAGGCAACTTGTGTAATTATATCCCAGAATTAGCTAGTGGAGTGGTTCACTATACTAACAGCTGTTCAGTCTGAGATTATTGTACAGCAGAGGACAGTGGTTGCAGGAAGGGTGTTTTGCTGGAAAAGACATTTGAGTGTGGAAATAACCCCTTTTATTCCCCTGTACTGGTACATTACTGGGCTTCTGAAAATATCATCTGTGACTGAGTCAGATGTCAAAACAGGCCATTAAATGCAGGACAGAGGATAGATACCTCCACAGGTATCTTTTTTGGGTCTGTTTTTCAGTTTCTCTTTGTGATAAATAGTTATTACTACAGGATCTTGAAAGTGTGCTAAAAAGCAGCTGAATAGACACAGAGCTGTATATCAAGAAGGACTAGTTAAAGAAACATAAACCATGGTTTACCTTGGCAAGCTTTTGGTTTTTTGACATGCTTTGCTCCCAGGCTTCTGAATGTGTTGAAGGTGAGGATGAAGATCAGATTTGACTTTCCATCCTGCAAGCTGATGGTGAATGCAGGACAAGAACCTGCAGCCACAAGAACTGCTGAGGAGATGCACTATGTCACTTAACAGTAGAAGAGTCTTCTTGAAAGGTAGACTATCAGATGCACCACATAGCTGAATTTCAGCTAGCTGGCTACCCAAGAATAAACAGTCCCATCTCTGTTAATTTGGTAGACAAAGTAGTAAACTAAGTCCCTTAAGAAAACCCCAAACAATAAAATTCAGATAATTTACTGTTGGCCATAGCCAGAAGACAAAGATGGTCACCACTACACTTGTAAGTTTCTTTGGACTGTGCAAGCTGTAAACTCACTAGACTATGGTCTTTTTTCTACATGTGCAAAGCTTCTAAAATGGGACTCCGCCCTCTAAAGATGATGTAATAAATAACTGCCTCCTCCAAGTTCTTAATGAACTGCAATTTCTAAATGCAGCCTTTTTGACTGTAGAGGCAATTTCCCTTGTTTCCACCCACTGAAATTACTACCTGCTATTGGTGATTACATCATATTTACTTTGTGGGTCGAAGCCTGGAAACTGAAAAGCTGGTCACATTCTAGACTTCTCATTTCACATAGGTGGGAAATGAGATATGGATCCCCAAGTGTTTGCTATAATTTGACACACCATACACACACTCCCCACCATACATCAAAATATGCTCATAAATAATTCAGCTACACTTAAAGCAACATAGGGGCTTACCAACAGAGGTTAATAAAAACAACAGAATTACACATCAGTTCCTATGAAGTCAGATGAAATTTGGGAAAAATACAAAAAGATAATACCTCAGTTAGGAAATGCTGAAGTAGTCACTAACTATTCAGAACACTACTCTGATTCAGTAGCTGCTCTCATCAAAGAAAAATTTTAGGCAAAGTATTCCCTCCACCCATTAGGAATTTGAATAGTCCTTTTCTGTAATTCTTCCAGGTACCTAGTATATTCTACGTGTAGTATAATCCAGTACCAGGCTAGCAGCTCCAAGAAGAGCAGGATCTGCTAGATTTGAGACCACCACATCTACAGTTTTAACAGAGGACAGAGCCTGTCGATTTATCACATCTTTGACAGCATTAACATAGTGGCTAGCTAGAACTCCAGAAAGGATCACAAGAGAGGGGTTCATGGTGTGCAGAATGTTCACAACTCCAAGGCCTAGTGCTGTCCCAGCTGAAAAGATAAAGTAAAAAGAAATTAAGCAGAATACTCAAATCAGTCCAGGCATCAGTATTTGAAATAGGTCTGTTAGCAGCAAATGACGCTGCCAGGAAAGTGTTCCAATCCACATGGCAGACAGTTTTGAGTTTTATGTTATCAGACAATATGTTTGCCATTAATTTTTCTTTCTAAACTAAAAGAAAAGCCATTTTATTGCACAACAAGGCGTTATCCAATGATATGGATGTGAAAGACAAAGCAATATATTACCACACTTGTAAGCTATGAGAGAATAGGAAAGCATTACTCTACCATCTTAGTGCTATCAGCTACTATGTATGAGGAAGAGGATTGTGTTTAAAGCTAGTAAAAGAGTAATATACCATATGTAAAGTAATACGTAAATTGCCTTTGCTTGCTCAGACTAGCCATTCAGTTGCCTACAAGGAAGCATCCCCAAATTTTCCAATATGAGAATGTAGAGACCTGACTTTTTTCTGAACTGACCTTTGCAGAGGCTTTTCATCTTTTCATTTATTAGAACAGACACTTTTAATATACACTTCTGCTCACACTTCCTCCAACATTTATATTTAACATTTCATTACCCGTAGTAATTTTTATATAGAGAGGTCCTCAATATGTAGAGTTCTGTGTTTGTAGTGTTACAGTTCATTACCATTTCTGTACCCCCCAAAATACAATCATGGGAGGGCTCCACCCTTTGGACTATGTTCTCACCTGTTCTAAGAATGCTGTCTGCTTTTGTGTTCCCAAGTTTAGCTGCTTGAATGAGATGTGCAGCGCTAACAACCTCCTCCTTCTTCATTGACATTCCTTCTACTAAAAGCAGATCCTCTGTTCGAAGAGGAGGAGAGAAAGCCAAAAGAACAAAACATAGTGATGTGGTAAGTCAAGAAATAGAGGGTGACAAACAGACAGTTAAGATCTTCACATCTCTTTCACTTGCATACTGAAGCCTGAATACTGAGCAATCTGTCCAACCCTGAGGTTAGGCAGAGTGATCACAGCCATATTATGCAGGGTACTACTTGTAGAAGCAGGGCGTCAAACTCAAATAGTATAGCAATTCACTAGTCTCAGCCCCAAAAGTTAATAAAATAAAATATAAATCTTCTCAAACTTATCTGAGAAGCTATTGCTAAAAGACAATCCCTGTTAAACCAAACCTCACAGAATGCTTGTCAGATTACCTTACAGCACACTTGAAAAGGAGAAACTAAACTCTACTACGTGCTTCTGGTAATTTTGAGACCAGTGGTTCCAAATGGGGCTTGCCTGGTTCTTGCCATCACCAAAAAAGGATTGTATTGTACTACGCAGGTTGTGGCGGCTCCTGGGTTGGCCATACACAGGAATCTTACCTGGTTGCCTGCACACCTATTTTTATCCCCTCCTAGAAAGAGATGGCAGGTCTATTTTTCTTTATAACACCTTTGCAAATATCTTCCTATACTGCAATTTAGTAATCATGTTTTCAAAAATAAAGTACGTAGATACCATCATGCAGTTTCTTAGCTTCTCTCTGTAATGCTATTCCAGAGGCATACGCTTCTATACATCCTTGGCTACCACACAGGCACTCTGGTCCATCTAAAGATACAACAATATGCCCAAGCTCGGCAGCACAGAAAGAACTGCCATGGATCAATTCGTGTTGATGAACGATTCCACCTCCAATTCCTGCAAAGATATGAAAACTTCAACAATTAACAAAAACAATTAAAAAAAAAGAGTAAAGAAAAAAGGATTACATACAGTTTTTAAAGGCCTCAATTCTGCAGGATATTGACATTTGCTTATTCTAACACAGACAAGATAAAACATGTGCATCAGTGGTCTTCTATACTGCAAACCAAAAACTACCGCCTATTGAAGAACTCATTCAACACATCTCTATAATCAAGCTCATAGCTCCCTCCTATTCATATATGTATCAAAATGGTATATAATGCTTTTCCTTTCTTAAAAAGCCCATGGATGGTATTGAACTAATATGACAGATCTTTTAAGCTTATGAGTCATACCTTTTATAAGGAAAACTAACCTTTCAAGCAGCCTTAAAATTTTTGCATTTCAGAGGAGATGTTCTAATGCTATATTTAGAGAGCTAAACCTTTGTGCCAAAGAACCAAGGATACTTAAATCTGCAGTCCTCTGCTGCATCTTCCCAAACCGTGGGTGGGGATTCATCAACTACTTATTATTGCCACCATTTTAAAGGACTATATACTTGACAGATAAGAAAAGTTACCCCACATTTGCGTTTGAGATATAACAAGCATCATCTCTCATGTTCAGTTGCTTATCTTCTAGATACATATCCTGATCTGACTTTTATTTCTGCAGCTGGAAGGGAATTAAGCTATAAAGCTGAAAAAAGCAAAATAATTCCAGGTAAAGTTGCTCAGATTTTCCTCATTTTGAAAAAATGGTTTGCCTGCATAGCTTGTAGCAGCAGAACTTCTTTTATCAAGAAGCTTATACTACACAAAAGGTTTCATTTGCCTGAATAAAGTACGTTAAAGAAACAAATAGATACAGTGGCAAAAAGATGTTTGGTTTAAGGACCTAATATATTAGTGGTGGTTCTTATGCTTTTAAGACTAGCTGAGCCTCTGTGTCATGGTCCTGGTGTTTTGACTTTGAGTTTCATTGAACTAAAACATGCCTACCTGTACCAGTAATAAGTGTTACAAAATTTTCTATTCCTTTTCCGTGACCAAATTTCCTCTCTGCTAGAGCAGCACAGTTTCCATCATTGTCTACCCAGACTGGCAGGTGCAAGGCATCGGATATTGGAGTTCTGAGATCCACAGAGCTCCACTCTTGAATGAGTTTTGTAGAGTGAAGCACAATTCCTTCTCGGGGGTTTACCCGTCCACCTGTGGAAATACCTAAACCCCAGAAATATAGGAGAGAAAAATCAAAACTAAGTCTGTGTAATACTTTAAGTAAAGGATCTATTTTTCTCTTTGCAATGACAAGTACTTTTATTTCTAATGCTAGGCATTGGAAGTAGAGCATGAAGGTAAAAATTTCTAAGTATTACTGGCAGTGCAATTTCTGACATGTAAAGATAATTCACAGAACTCCGTTGCTGTAGTGACAATGCACCCAGTATCTTAAGACTAACTAGATGGGTAATGGTTAGAGTTAGTCAGAGAGTTAACGTTCCTGCATTAGGCAAGATTGAAGCAATTCACTTAATACTTGTGTTGCTTTTTAGTCACCTATAAAAAAAGACATACAACAGCAACCTGTACAAAATAAATGGTTCAAACCCTGGAACAGCAGATATGTCCTGAAATTTGCTGTAACTCTCAAGATTTAGAATGACTAATCACTGGGCTTTGAGTAGTGATTTCTACTTAAAAATACACTGTTTTCCAGAAAAAAGAACAAGACTCTGTTCAGAGATTTGTCTACTGAACAGAATAAAGGCTAACAATAGGCACTATTAGCCAAACCAGGTTTTCCCTAGCTGGAGAGGCTTCCAATGTTGATGGACTGTCAGGACCTTTGAAAGGTAGGCCACTCTATTACGGAGGTATTTAGCTCTAGACAACAAGGTTTGAACATTTTATCTATTATTCTTGTAGCAATTATATAATTCTGTCACTTATCTAAAGATAGAAAAAAAAAAGAGTCCCAGGTTTAACACTGTAATAGAAAGCAGTCACAAAAGCTACAAGACAAGCAGCTGAATTGAACATTAAAGCTGTAAGACCCCCAAAAATCTCACTTTGTAAAGAACAAATAATCTGAGAACCTGTTAGCAAGTGCCTAATAGAAACAACATTCCCCATGTCAATCTGTGAGGATCTCCCTAGGATTTTAAAAACCAAATGTTTATTACAACAAAACCTTATTTAATACTTAGTTGCTAACTGAGCAATAGCTAGTAAAACATATCTACTTTTGCTAAATAAAATAATTCTGTAATTGACGTAAAAAACTACGGGAATTAGAAGAAGCTATCTCTTCATCCTCTTTTCTCTACTGTTAGCTCCAGAAAGATAACATACGTACTGCCTAATAGCAGCAAAGGTGTCACAAGTACCTCTATGCAACATTTGTGTATAGATCCGGGTCTCCTTTGGTTTAAAATTTGTGTTCTGTGAAAGTAAAAAAAATTCAGTAACAGCTTCTCCTGTTTTTTAGGCCTGATAGCCTTTACTTTTCCCTCATTTTCATAAAGCTGTTTTTAATATAAATGCTTTGCTTTGAGTGAAAAAACCCAACAAAAATAACAAAATTGAAACTAACTTCAGAGCTGTTGTAATCTAGATTTATTTGATCATCAAGACAAAAAGATGTTGAAAATGATGATTTTTTTTTTCAGATTCCCACTTTTTGATCACTGTGAAAACCTGTTCTGTATTAGTGGGAACTCTTCAATCAAAGTTATGCTCAGGTTGCTAGTGTTTTGATTGCTGACAGCAGTTTATAGGACTGAGAGAAGGAAAACACTTTTTTTTCATTGCTTTCTGTTAGTAGCTCTTTCTCCTTATTAATTTCCAGTGGTTATTACTTTTTCTCTTACCTATGATAGCTGGAAAGTAGCCAGCGTTACTGATAAGAAGTCCAGGATTAAGTCCAGCCCTTCTGCTCAGTCTTGCAAAAGTTTCTCCAAAGAAATGGAGATGGAACTCTCCATCTTATGATTGTTAGCCTTAAGGAGATGACTAGAATCTAATACATTAATTATTACCATAGGAATTATATGCCATTTTCTAAAGAGAACTTTCAATTTCAGCTTGTAGTCTGATTCAAACTATGCGTCTGAATCAGGCAAAGAGCAGTTAGTAAAAACAGCCAGGTAAGAAATTTCTTACTCTGTAGCACAACTTCTCCCCTCATTACTCAGTAACGCAACAGTAAGCCATCAGTCACAGAAGGAAGGGGGCTGAAGAATAAACAGGAATGTTTATTCTTGTAAAATGACAAACAAAAGGAAAGTGTTTTTTTTCCCCCTATATATAAACCTCTGTAAACCAGTTTATGGCTTCATTATCCTAATAAACGTAGCTGACTGTCAATGCTTCTTAGATTCTTGCAGCAGTGACAACTGCAGACTTTACCATCATTTCCTCAGGAACAATGAGGCTTTCAAGATTTAGCATTTGGACACAATAAAGTAATATGGGTGGTTAAGTCATGTGTATTACCCAACAGATAGTCTGAAATATCTGATTTCAAAGTGTGACATATTTCTTCTCGTGACTTTGTATACTTAACATGGTTTTGAAAGATACTTTTAAAAGACATTCAAATTAACTTTTCTTCGTACTGTGTGATTCAAGTAAGTTTTGATCTGGAGCAAACTACTTCTCTTTTGGAGCATTTTTCAGCTAAAATGAGGATTTCATGTCCTCCTTAAAAATCCAGGACACATTAATTGACACCTTCATAAATAAATAATATTTAAGAGCAAAGCTCCCAGTTATCTTTAAACTGAAGAAGTCCTCTCTGGTATAAATGCAGACATTAACAGGGAACTTTATCACAGTATAAGTAAACCTGAAGTCAACAAAAAGGCTGCTTTTGTCTGTTAGCTGCACATTTAATCTAACGTTTTAGCATTTTTAGTCTGCCCTAGTGTAACTAAGAATTCTGCTGCACAGTTGATTCTGGCCATACAGAAAGGCTTACAGACAGTAGAGGAAACTTGACTCAGCTGCAGTTGTTTCAAGAGCTGTTTCAATATACACTAAGCATCTGACTCACAATTCTCTGAGACTGCAGGGAGCTTCAAAATCCACAAAATCTATATACCATACATTTTAGATGTAGTTTAGATACAATTTAGCAGATTGCTTTCATGGCTGTTACAGACTGGGGCAACTTTAATCTTTATAGTCAGCTTCTCATTTTCATAGCCATTTGAAAAACTTTTTGTGTTAAGAATGTAATTTAAGAACTTAAAATACACAAGATCCATCTTAAAAAGGTGTTTTAAATTAATCAGTAGTGATCTCATTTCATGTTGAAAAACTTAAATGAAAAGATGAAGTTACTGTTTGTTTACTTACCCACTCCCAAAATTCTGCAGTTCATATTTACTGCCTCTGATGCAGCCTCTATACACATCTTTAGAATTAATTCTAGTCTGTCTTCATAAGTTTTAGGGTTGAGCTGTGTATACTTCTTAACTATTTCACCCTAGAAATTAAAAACAACAAAATATGCCCCACAGAAATGTTATTGATGGTGAAATTTCTCTTCAATTTAAACTACAGGTCAACTCGAAAATGGAGATTCATAACTTGTCTCTAAAAAAAAAACACAGCAGATGCATGCTTTAGATCTTGGTCCTACAGTATGTTCTATGCAAGATTCCTGACAACTCTGGGGACAAGTTTGTAAGACTAGGTATTACATTCTGCTTCTGTAATCAACCTTCCCTGTCCGAGACAGAATACATATTTTATGAAACACACAAATTGTGCAAGGAAATATCACAGGAGCTACTGGAACTGTTGTTGAGAGTTAACTGCAATATAGCAGTGCACTTAAGCTCAATACTGAAGTGTTAAAAAAAAGTGAGAGTAGCAATTGCTAAGAAGGACAGAAAAGCCATTGTGCTTTAAGAAAAAAATGTTTCCAGTTTGCCTACACGAAAGTTTTGCATGGTGTCACAGACGCTGCTATTTTACCAGCAGGAATAGAGTCAGCCAGAGAGAAATGCTAGAAATTTCAATGCAGAATTTACTATCCTTTCAGAAGTAACTTTTCTGCTAAGCAATTATACTTTTGAGTCACTTGAAATATTTCTGGAGTACCATCTACTGTGACGTATGTTATACAAGGGAGGGAGGGATTATTTTCAACCCTAGGAGTCATGAAAGCATTTATTATGCATGCCTGAATCTGTGGGTACTAAGGAACTAATCTTAATGTAATCACGGAATTGTCAGAGTTGGAAGGGACCTCTAGAGATCACCTGGTCCAACTTCCCTGGTAAAGCAGGATTGCCTAGAGCACATAATCATCTTGCAGGATTAGGCCAGGAAACTGCAGAAGATACGCTGCTTAGCAGTGTTATTCTCCCTATCATATCCACCATATGCTACAATATATCTAAGTTAACAGCATTGCACTAATACAAGTAATCAAAAAGGAGTAACAAATTCTATATGCAACATGTCTGAGCCATTGTTTTCAAAGTAACAAGGAAAATTCCAAGACCTTAATGGTTTGAGTATTAGATCCCACCATCTCAGAATCACATCAGCAATAGGGTTTGGGGATTTTTATATTTAGTTTTCTCTTCAGTTTTGGTTTGGAGGGGGAAAGAAATGAGAGGAAGGCAAGGCTGCAGCAAACATCCTTTTAAAAGGAGCTTCGAAAACTCCATTGTTTTGACCTGGGGAAGAGTGGCTGGAGAGCTGCCTGGCAGAAAAGGACCTGGGGGTGTTGGTCGACTGTCGGCTGAACATGAGCCAGCAGTGTGCCCAGGTGGCCAAGAAGGCCAACAGCATCCTGGCCTGTATCAGGAACAGTGTGGTGAGTAGGACTCGGGAGGTGATTGTCCCCCTGTGCTCAGCACTGGTGAGGCCCCACCTTGAGTACTGTGTCCAGTTTTGGGCCCCTTCCCACAAAAAAGACCTTGAGGTGCTGGAGCGGGTCCAGAGAAGGGCAATGAAGCTGGTGAGGGGTCTGGAGCACAAGTCTTATGAGGAGAGGAGGCTGAGGGGAGACCTTATCGCTCTCTACAACTACCTGAAAGGAGGGTGCAGACAGGCAGGGGTTGGCCTCTTCTCCCAAGTCATGGGCCACAGGATAAGAGGGAATGGCCTCAAGTTGTGCCAGGGGAGGTTCAGGTTGGATATTAGGAAAAATTTCTTCACTGAAAGGGTTATTAAGCATTGGAATGGGCTGCCCAGGGAAGTGGTTGAGGCACCATCCCTGGGAGTATTCAAAAGATGGGTAGACATAGTGCTTAGCAACATGGTTTAGTTAGGTTGATGGTTGGACTAGATGATCTTAAAGGTACCTTCCAACCTAGACAATTCTATGATTTTCTTAATGAAAATAAAACTACACCTTCATCTCTCCCATTTCCTGTTAAATGCTTACATCTGTTGTGTAAATTGTATTATGAAAGTCTGATCCTTTTCCCTCTGATTTGACATGTCAACTTCATAAAAGCCACATCAAGCTACACTCTGCAAAATGGACAGGATGTTTTATAATTCATTTTTTCCCAGTTTATGCTGGCAGAAAATGTAGTGTCGATTTTACTTCTAAAAAAATACACTGATCTGGATAATCAGCTGATCATCATGGGTATATTTACTTGCTTCACTATAAGATGCCTTTGTAAGTGATCCGGCACCAGACTGATACTGACACCATTTTGGTAGCCCCACTTGCTGTTTTTTAAGACTTCAGTTTGTTATTTTTGCCAAGCATGAACTTTCACCATTCTAGGTTAGCTACCAAACTTTTGTAATACATTATCTATGACTAGTGGAGCTACGCAAGTGTGCATACTTACTAGTAGAAGTGCTTATTACTATAAGCTGTGACACACACAACAGAATGGAAAGCTTCCTACTGTGCCAGAGAAGCGGGTTGAGGAACTTCTAAGCATGGAGGCCATTAAATCACACAGTATCACTAAACCTGAACATCTCTCCATACAGCCTTTACAAAGCTGTAACTGCAAGCTTATTTCAAATGGGTTACTTTACAAGAAGAGAGGTACTTCAGATTCAAAACTCACTCAATCTGTAAAGTCTCTATCAATTTTAGTGTACGTATCCAATTCTACATATTCTGATGATGGTATTAAACCATCAAGTACCTCTTTTCATATATGAAAGGACACAGCCAACACAATTAAAAAAACAAAAACAAAACAAAAACCCTGATAGGAATTTTAGATCATCATAAAACTCCAATCTACCACTCTTTTCCAATGTAAGATCAACAAAGTGTAATTCAGCTGGAGTTAAAAGACCTTTTTCAACCAGTTCCTACTATTTCTGCAATGAAAACACCATATCCTTCCAGATTATCTGCAACATCTGGAGAGATGCAATATCAATGCTATTCTCTTGCATTGATGGCTAAGCTGGGCAATAAAAACTTTAAAATAATTTTCCCTTCCACTGTTTTAAGACTTTACTACTTGTTTATGGACAAGTGAATCTGATTTTTCTCTTCATGGAAGAGGCTTCTTAATGTCTGAATGCTTTTTTTTTTTCTTTCCAGTCAGTTTTCTCTTTTCTAGACTAAATCTTCAACTTTTTCCTGTTTTCCATGTCTGTAATGATTATTGTTGCTTTTCCTCCTTACTCTCTCTCCAGTTGGTCTACGTCCCTCTGGTGTGAGGCATTACAATGAACATTCTTCCAGCTGAGGCTCAGTACTGTGTTACTGATTATGCTTCTATGCAGGAAGATACTGAGAATTTCTGATTACTGTTCTTCTCTTGGTAGAAGAGATGCAAAATTCTGTATCCTGAACCCACCCACTATGAACCCACCACTCTCCCTCTGTAAACTGCTTTGCTAGATGCTCGTTGTTGCTCAAAATGGTTCTGTGTCCATTACATGGCTGCATAAGGCAGTGGGGAAGTAGAAAGACCTCTCCTGAAGCTTTTCTGTTTTTTTGCTCGACATCAAAAAGTTGCAGGGTGAACTGAGTCACCTTTTACAGGGAACCAACACATCTGAAAGTTGTCCTATTCTTCGAGGTTTCTACAACTTCCCACAGAGAGGGAGCAGCCAGGGCCATGTATCAGCAAATGGGCTTTGCTAGTTTAACAGCTTAGAAGAGCAAACCAGCAGGCAAGTTGTATCAAGACTGTATGTGAAGAGCAACAAATGAGGGAAAACCTGCTTTACCCCGCAACAGCGAAAGCCAGTAGGACTGCTTTGTTTTGGAGCTCTTTTGCATCATAAGCCCTTATCTCCACTGTAGGAACAGAACCACAAAGCCCAATGGAGTTCGCAGCATATCTTAAAGCACAACAGAATATTTACCTTCATACTGACAATTGCTACTCGGAGATTTGTTCCACCTAGATCCACAGCCAGAGCGCTCTGTGTCTCTAGAATATGGTCAATATCTTGAGAGATATTATCTTTGACAGGAGGAAAACAGAATTTCTTTTGCAACGGCTCTTTGAGGTCAATAGATTTAAGGAACTTCAAAATCCTTGGAACAGCATTGCCATCTCCATATATTTTTGAGCTATAATATGAAAAAAAAAAAAGAATTTAATTGGAAATAACACTGCAATCTATAAAGTTCTTCAGATGACAGAAGGCTGTAACACTATGTCTTTATAAAATTATGATATGGCTACACTAACAATGCTGCAGCTCACACTACTCAAGTCTGTCATGGGATAAGGTAGATAAGTGTCAGCAGTTTGAAGATCACACAATAGATGGTGCAATTTTGGCATTAGCTCCCTTTTGGAATACAAAGCATGGAATGTAGAAAACTGGAAAGCTAATGATGAAAAAAAAATAATAAGAGTTTAATGAAAGGACTAACACGATAAAGCTCTCTATTATAGAAAGTTTATGTATGTGCTACAAGTCCAGACAAAATATACTTACCACATAGATGACAACTATGTAATAAACTGTACTTTCACGTCAGTTTTCAATTTTAAAATATCATCATACACGGTGTCAGACATTTGGTATTACAGAATTCATTTTTTTTACTCTGTTGAGGTTCTTAAGAAATATACCTTTGATTCTTGTACTTAATTAGACAACTGTTATCTGTTGAAGTTTGTAAGAACTTGTACATTAAAGAACTGAGGGTCAATACTGTATAGCTGAAGAGTAACTAAAACTGACTTGCTGTAATCCTGCAGCTCCCCTGGAAGCTCGCACTCAGGACTCTCTTCATAACATGCCTGAGGTCAATCCAGCTGTAAAGTAGTGTGTCCTTCAGGCATGAGTCATAAGTAGGCAGAGAGGATGTTCTCCCCCCTGCTGCTCCTATGGAACAAGCTCTCTTAAGTCATGGTGGACTAAGCTAACGTCTAAATTTTGTCCTCTTGACTTTCCGTTGGATGTTAAATTACTAGTTGTATCAAAACACTACAAGAAACATTTTGCTCTACAAATGCTAATCTGGATACCAGATACTGCATTATGATTCTGAATGAGGTATGTGAGATGAAAAATAATTTGTAACCTCAAATTAGTGCATTAAAAGCACTCCAATCAAATATCATGAACCACCTCAGGACAAATCTATTGCTGTAACACCCCCTCCAACGAAGCAAGAATATACTTACCATGGATACTGTTTACCAAACTGCAACTGTAGAGCATGCAGAATCTTATCCTGCGTATCTGCATCACGAACGTGAAGGACATTTTCACCTAGATTACAAAAGTTAACATAATAGGACAGGTCAGCTCCTCAAATTACATTAGAGGATAAGAACTTCTTTAGAAGTGGACAAATAATTGTTTTGTTTCCTCTGAGCAGGAAAGACTCCAGCCAGATCAACATCACTCTTCATCAGTTATGTGCCTCCCCTTGCTCCCAGTAAAGCAGTGGTGATTCCTGTGATATGCTGTTGTGCATTACAAAACACTACAGAGTTGACTGCTAGCCTTCAACAGAATTCTATTATTAAATTAAAAATGCACAAATGAAAACAGGAGGTAAATAGCTGTTTGTGTCATATCTGCATATCTGTGAAATACTACAATACAGTTACTTCCTGAACAGGTGAAGAGTTCATATTTTTTACAGTGAAATCTTCATACATGTAAAACATCAAACTAGCTGTAAAGGAAAACAATTAGTTGGCTAGTCTGTGAAATGGAATCCACTGCAAATGGAGATATATTTTAACTTGTCTACAGATAAAAGCCTCAGTGTCTTACATGATACAGGAATAGCCAGCAGAGCTTTAAAATGGGTCAAAAGTTATGCTACACCGATACTTCAAGATGGGGTCTGTCAAACATTCATTTGACTTTATCCTGTGGAAGAAGAAAAACTCAGAACCATGGAGAAATGAAAGTAGTTAAGCAAACTTGTACCTGTTTCTCTTCCTGTCTGACGCGTCCCCAGGTTGATGACAGGTGTACCAAATGCCCCCACCTCTCTGACACCACAACTGCTGTTACCAATCATACAACCAGCATGTGCAACTAGCTGAATGAACTGGTCAAATGGGACATGCTTTACTGCCCGAAAATTGGGATGATGTTCAATGCCCTTCTTCCTCATCACCCGAACCATCTCTTTGCTTCCTGCAGAAAAACAAGAAGTAGACTAAATGATTCAAGTTCTGTTGTTAAACTGAAAGTCAAAACATCCAAAGGAGCAAATAGCTGTTCATTTTGTTGCCAGCTCAGAGTTGGTTTTGTTCTGTATTTATCCTCACAGTGTAAGTTGCAGAGCTGGGCACATAAGCCCAAGTTTGATCCCAAAATCCACTGCGAAAATCTTTTTGTAGTTTTTAGTTAATTTAAGAGGCACTAACATTGCTTCTATGTGTCACATGGTTTCCCTTCATCTTCTGCCCCACACTGAAAAGCTGAAATGTCCTCCAGCAATGTGAACATGGAGCTGCAGCAGATGCACACCTGATGCTGAGACCATCCAGCTATTTCCATCTGGCCGGAGGTTCTGGGATAAAAGCACTCCATAAAAACCAATATATGCTTTAAAGACAATCTGTTATATGTCCCACTGTGATTAAGGTATTTTACTCACCTGCATCCACATTGGGGAACAGAACAAGTGTTCTCTTGTTGAAGGAGATGAGTGCATCCAGTGTCAGCTCAAACATCTTTATGGAATGTTTAATATCTGTGGTTACAGGATGTTGCAGAGCAACTATATAATCTCTGGTTTTGACATCTTCACCTGTCCAAATGGAGCCCAAGAAGAGTTTTTTTTATTGGCATTGAATAGTAAGAGGCAGGGAGGACATACTTTTGAAACAACTGACATGAAAGCCTGAAGAGTCAAGGCACTGAATGGGATATCCAACATACAAGTTTTAATGCTACAATAAAACTGAAGGGAGTGACAGAAGGATCTATCTTGTTACTTGCCTCTCTAAGCAAGTTTCATAACTTTAGAGACCACTACCTAAACCCCAACAAACTGTTAACTTGCAGGCCTACATTTACAGCTTTGCAAGATTGTAACAGAGTCAAGATCCTGTTCTCACAACAGTGCAAATCTGGAGTAATGTGAAACTCCTGAAGCTGCTCAGGTTTTCTGTCAGTTGTCCACCCTCAATCAAAGACTTCATTCCCATTGCTTTAAAAAAGTCCGTCATACTTGTTTTAGAACATTTGATAAAGAAGTTTATCTGCAAAATATTCACCTACTCATCTAAGAAAATTCCAGGTTCCAACTACACAGGTCAATATAGGAGATTGCTTTGTCAAAGACAAAAAGCAAACACAAAACCCCATTGTTGCAGTGCATTCCTCAAAAGAATGTTTCTAATATAAATTCCCACTGATTTTTTTTAGATTAGCCTTGAACAGCTTTGATTCTACTTAAATTTTCTTTGATTCTCTTTAAATACATCCTTTACACCAAAATAACTGTTCATGTAAGACTGTTTTGTTTTTAAATTGTTCAGCTCAGAAAAATTACCCATTTAAGGAGTTACTTATTTGATTTGGCAAAAGGGCCAGGTGTGTTTACTAGGACAGATTTGCAGCTTTCCAGCTATACATGGTAGAACACAGAACAAAAGAAAAAGAAAATGCAGAAAGAAAGAAACACTAGATAGTATTACCAAATATACTGCTTTTTTTTGAGAAGTGGGTTGATGCTTGATAATCATCTCCAATTAAGCAAACGTAAGCTTATTAGCAAGAAGTCCATCTCTTTCTCTCCTGTACTTTTCTCAGAGCCACTAGTCAACAGATACCACAGACTGATAACCCAGTTACTGAGTTTGTATAGTGTTGAAAGTCATATGAAAAACATAAGAAGTGGACTCCTCACCTAGCCACACGCGTATAATACTCATGTAGTCCTTATTCTTTGCAGAGAGAAGCTTGTCATATGAGGGACATCCCGCTAAAAGGATGCGGTCATGGTCTTCACACATGGCTATCAAATGCTGCTCTGCACTCCTTGTGCAGCACACGTGGTAATGGGCCAGTTTGGTTATAGCATGCCTGATAGAGTCATCAATGGTCCCACTGACTTCCCCACCTTCAATGTGAAGAATGCGAATATTCATCAGGGCTGCAGATGTGGCCAGAGCCAAAGCATCAAATCTGTCCCCGTGAACTATCATTATGTCAGGTTTCAGGCGGTTCAGGACATCTGGTAACTTGACTAATGCAAGGCCCACTGACTCCACCATAGCTGCCTCATCCTCCCCTCTCACAATGGTGTGCAATCTTGTATGAATATCGAAGTCATCTTGTTCAATCATACGATAGGTATTACTGAAGGTAAGAGGAAAAGAGAGTAAATACAACTTGGTTTTACAGCAGCATAGCTTGACAAAATAACTACGTATTAGAATAGTTGTACTGCGTTTGAAAAAAGGCCTGCTTATCACATGTCCTTCATTGAGGAAACTAGTTTTTACAATTTTATAGAATGTTCTCATACATATGAGGATCTTCCCTCATACTCCAAGCATCAAGTTTTTCTAGACACCTTTAATGAGGAGCTTTGCTAAATGTGTTCTGGAAATCCTCAGAAATCAAATGCTTTGTTCATGTGTTTGCAGAGCCTTTCAGAGAACAGATATGGCATGACTTCCTCTCAGGAAAGGTATGTTGAGCCCTTACCAACATATCAATTTTGCTGGACAAATGTATAAATACAACAGGTATGAAGCAAAGCTGAGGCCTGTATGTTCAAGGAAAACATCCTGCAGCTAGCATCTGTTTTTCAGATTCTGTATTTGAGATGTATTGACACTTATATACTCATAGACTTAAGAGATCACTGCACAAAGAGGCCTTAAGTTCAAAGGACACTAGCGAAAAAAGATTGTCCGTGTATACTACCAGCTTCATTCCATAATGAGAAAGTTAAAACGTTCCTTGAATATTGACAATTGTTGCTGTTTACAGTTATGTATTTGAAATATGAAAGATCACACCTCTGTATAACATTACCATCTTCCACACTCACTAAGCCTGACCTAAGCAGTCTGCATGCTCTGCCTGGAATAAGAGAGAAAAAACTCAAGAAGTTTTCCAATTTTGCCTTCAACTCATCTGACACATTCACTTTTCAAGTGATTTAAATCAGATTTAATTTTCATTAAATCCACCCTGCTACTCACATTCTGCAAAAGGAAATCTCACAACCTGCAAGCTTAGCAAAGATAGCCATGACTATTAAGTGCTCCACCTCAAGTAAAGAAGAACTTCATTCTGTGTAACTAAAGAAAACCCTACATATCTATTCAATTCTGCTCACTGCTGTAACACACAGGATATTTTCCTACAAGTAACTTGTCAAGTAATTTGATTTTTTAAAAAAGGTAAATCCTTTTTATGTGACCAAGTAAAGTGGCTCAGATTTTTATAGCATAAACTGCATTACATTACCAACTCCATTTCAATTACCCTTGTTCTTCCCCTACTATCCACATTTATCTAAAAAAAATCTTCTGTAATCACTGATCACTGTAATTTGAATTCTGCTACTGTTGATTACCCTACTCAAATAATTAGAACACATACATTTTGAGGACCCACTAATCCTCTAGGGTCCCGCAGATTAAGGAGTGCAGGGCTAGGTACCACAAAAGAAAACCCAAGCAGTACCAGGGTTTAAAAATGCTTACCACAAAGCAACTTGCAGCAACAATTGTCAGATCAAAATCTGTATTGCTTTGTGCATTACAAATAATTTAGATCAGAGAGACAGGTGTAAAAACACCTTTGAATTGGAAAAGCAGTATTTCATTTTACTTTGCACAAGCTCTGCAGACAGCAAAGGGTTTAGAACTGTAGAAAAATCAGGGCCATGCTTCTCCTCTTCTGCAAATTAATTTGGGATTACCTTATTTCTCCACTCAGACAGGATGTAATTCAACATGCTAAGCTGATTAGAAGTTTGGGTTTTTTAAATCAGGTTAGGTTTGTGATGCTGAATTCACCTTGCTTAGGTGGAAACAACATCCAAAGCAAGGAACAGAGCACTATACTGAGAATGGGCAGCAGTGGAACTTCCCATCTTAGTAGTTGAGATAGTATAACTTTCTCACACCCAAACTTATAAAGTGCCAAAATTTCTCACTGGAAGGTTCAAAAAGTGTCTTTACTTGAAGATATGCATAACACTTCTAAAAGTTCAACCATGCTGATACACTGCCTTATGCTAAATTCTGATTTTGACTTGCCAAGTCAGCATTTTCCTATCTATTTCACTTTATTGGGCCCAATCTCGTACAAGCAAACAACAACCACAACCCCAGCAAGAATATGCCTGCCATTCCTTTTCCCCACAAAATAGAAGAATATTCACCTGGGATGTGGGAAGACCTTCCAGAGGAAGGGATTTGGACAAAGACATTCTATCCTCCCAGGCAGGTGATCTGACTGCTTACTTATAGGGTGTTATGGACGGGACCCTAATCTCTCCTGCCAAACCATACCTAATATCTCTATCAGTTATTAATTTTGTCAGAAAGAGACAACCGCCTTTTCCTTCCCCCACAATCCTTGAAGTAAGAACTAACATATATTCCATATCCCAGGGGAATACTAAGTACTTTCTCTAATAACTACACAAAGCGGAAGAGCTGCAACTTGAAATAACTGAAGATTATCTTTTCTCTGTGAAAAATAAAAACTTTAGCACATTTTCATTCGATAATCACCAGATTCTTACAGAAATCTGAATGAATTGAGTTTCTCACTTCATAAAGTCTGTGATCACGTTGAAGATCTCAGTTACAGCATTTACACAAAGTGTTCTAAAATTCCAAGATTCTTTGGGAAAAACCCAGAAACATGCAGTCTCAGAAGGAGCTGCAAAATTAAATAAAATCTGAAAAATACATTTAAAATTTTGCTGTGTACATTAACGATGACAAGGATTTTGTTACCTAACTTTCATGTTATCGCTAACACCTCAGAAACAGATTGGCAGAGATACAAAAACTTGCCTTACCCGTAATCATCAATCAGGTGGGAACCAAGCACTACGACATCAAGCTCGAAGAACTGTGGTTCTGCCTTAATACCAAACATAATGGGAGCTAATTTTGAATAATCAGCACGGTTGCAAGTAGCAACACAAACACGAAGCTTGTGGTTGTTTCCATTCTTCTCCATGACTTCCTTTTGTTTCTGTTTTGAAAGATTCTTGAAATACACTTCCTGAAATAAGAAGGGAAAAAAAAAGCAGCAGTATTAATAGTAATCTTTATAGCAAGTAAATGATAAACTTCATGAACAGCATACACAAGGGCAGCCCAGAATTGTGGACACATACTAACTCATCCTGACATCATAACTGACATCATCATAACTGACAACTGATACCTTACACTACCTATCATTGAAAGATTTTAGAAAAGGTCAGATTTATTTTTTTTTTTTAGTTAAACGCCACAATTTTAATATCTCTATTTCTGTAAATAATATATAAAATTTCTATTTATACAATACATAAGTATTATGAAGTTCAACTGTAATTAAACAGTAAAATTACTTTTTCCTGTTCAGATGGAAACTTCTGTATAAGTGGAAAAATTATTAATGCCTTAGTAAATGAAAGAAAAAAAAAATCTCATATTCCAAAACCATGGAATGGAACAAACTGCTAAAAAATACATCCACTGACAGGCTGTGTGAACAAAAAGGGAAAGTCTTTGCCTGAGTCAGTTTACATATTGGTTAAACACACTTTGGTGATGTAAAGTCAGTTAAACATTGACTAAAACAAGATATGCAATAATACAATAGTAGGTTACAATAAGACAACAACTTTTGAAGACAAATAGACAAATAAGGATGATGACTATCATCAGGCAATTTGGAGGCTATTTAAAAAAAAAAAAAAAGTTTCTGGCAATTGAAATGCCCCAGAAACTTAGTATTTTTACAAGCAACATCAACAAACAGTTACTGTTACAAGACGTTATCCTAATGCAATCCAGCCTGTTTAGTAGCTGATTAAACTGTGTCATCATTTTTAAAGTTTACCTATCCTCAGTTCACCATTTTGCCTTGCTGTTTTTACTGTGTTTTGGTGGGTTTTTTTTTTCGCTTTTTTTTGTTTGTTTGTTTGTTTTTTTTTATTTTTTTCCCGTTTAACAGTTTGAAAAAATCTTTTGGAGAAAAAGAAAAGCCTATTTAAAAAGCATACAATAACTCCCCCCAAATAATCCAAATTTCCTCTCCCTCACAAACAGAAACTATTAAATTGGCAGCAGAGGGTATCTGACCACCTATTCATAATCTTTTTGGTTTTTTCATTCCAAAAATAACTGTATTTTAAGTAACATTAGATTTCATACCAGAGAATGGTATGTCGGATTTTTACTTCAGTTTAATAGCAAGTAATCTTTTTCCAGATTAATGCACAAAGACTGCTTACCTCTAACTCAGATAGAACCACATCAATCTCTCTACTGGTTTTGACAGCTCGAGAAGCTCTTTCTGAGCAGCTGCTATGCAGGCATGATAATGCTGGTATCCCATTTCACGCTCCTTTTATATTACGTTTAATTTTTTTTTTTTTCAGTAAATTTTTAGAAGAAAGGCTCTTATACAACTTACAAAATTCAGCAACTTTTCAATTATTTCCCTATTTTTAACACAAATCAGTTTAGGTTTTATCAGACATAAAGAAACACAGTTTTGCTATAATAGTAATGTTTGGGTGATCAGAAATCTATCCCAAGTTGTCCAAGGTAAGAGACATTTCAAGTCTCCACCTGCAATCCATTATAGCTTTGCAAAACTACGACTGGCAGTGATGCTTTTCTACTTTAACTCCAACAACTACGATTCCTGAGAGAGTAGTTTACACCACCTTTCAGAATGAAACTGAAGTGGCAAAAAGCAAGGACAGCTGCCATGACTAAGCGCAAAAGAAATGGCATTGCTCATTTAGTCAGGCAAAGCAGCTATGGCTATGCTAACTGACTTCAGTAGAATAGATACAGCCTGGAATTTCAGCATTTGATTACTATCGTGACAAATTAAGCTGAGTTCTGTGGATTCAGCCATTCAGAAATAGATATTATTTGGTTTAAATTGAGTCCCTTCATTTGAATTTACATTTGAACCTTACTTCAAAAGTAGTGTCAATTACTGTTTTACACTTTCAAAAGGCCAGATGATAATCCTTCAGGCAAACTGATTATTTCCTCATGCTGAAAGCATCTGCAATTATGTGCGTATATGATGGCTCTTTTAATTTAATCTTGTCTTGCTTTTTCCAACACGCTTGAAACATTTTAAATGTATGTAAGGAATTCAGTACCTCATGTTGAAAATGTAAATGAGAGTACTTTGCAGGACGTTAGATGCTGTATAAAGGTAGGTCAGAGAGCAAGTTATCCTCTGTCACCAAGTAAAACATGAAACACATTAGCTAGACTCACATCTCACAGAACCACTGCTTTCTTGTTTCTAAAACAACCTCTTTTTGGAGATGTTTCTGAGCACGACATCCTGTCATTTCATATGTAAAACCAGCCACTAATTCAAATAAAAACATGTTTAAGATGTAAAGGCCACTACTGACATCCCTATAAGCTTGTTTCTGAAACTGCATGAATAATATTAGTATAATTAGAAGCCAACCTCTCACAAAGATCTTCAAGTCAGCCACTGCTGCATACATATTCTATACAATAAAAACTGAGAAGCCAAAGTAGAAGGGCACAGAATAAGAAAGTAACAAAATGAGCTTACCCAAAGTCTGCTTAGTCCAAGTTACCTGCCTGAGCTACAACCATCACTTCCCCTCTGACAAAGCAGTTATCTTTTCATCTGTGCAAAGTAGACTTTTAAGAAGCAGAACAGTTTTCTGTTTTCCTTGATCTTCAAGCAGTGTCTAAAATTCTAGAAACCTTCAATCCAAATCCAGAAAAGACCACCTCATAAGATATTAAGTCTGTAAGTTGTAAGAAAAATAAAATCTCATGGTTCACCATAACTACAGATCTATCAGAACTGAACTGCTAGACCACACATCTTTCTGGCTACACAGGCCACATTTAATTACAGTTGCTATTGGCTGCAAAAACAGTCTCTTGAAATAATTTTAGAGGTAGATGTGGAGATACTTCAAAGACATGTGAACTGACCAGAATCAACAGTAATTAATGCTATTTGTGCATTTCAACTTCTGTTAACAATAGGCTACAGTAAGCCCCAAAGCAGAATTATTTTCTTAATAATTCTTATTAAGCCTCTGTGACACAACAGTTTCAAAAAGCTGCAAGTAAGCCACACACAGGCCTTGGTGCAGACGCAGTTTTTCTATTGCTGTCATTTTTAACACGTTTTTCTGAAGAACCAAAATGTTTACCCTAGCAAAAGGGCTGATAACAATCCAATATAAGTGCCAGCTACATGGGGAAATTTACCACTAATTAAACCAGTTTATTGTTTTTCAGGTTAAGTTGTATGATGATTTCTAAAGAAACATGTGATGTATTGCTGCATCACATTTAAAAACAGAATTCTATCTTGACTCTGACCTACTTGAGACTGTAAGTGCAAAAATAATTCTGTATTTTCAGGCAGCATTCACTGTCAACAAGCAATGGCAAAGCCTCTTCAAACATTAGCACTATAGTCCTTCAAGCAGAGCTGTAATGTCGTAGCTACATAATGTTAAGTTTGTTACTATGATTTTAGAATTTTTAACAGGTTTTGCAGGCTAATCCTCTCTTTTCAAAACTGAAATTCTTTTAAATAATTAATCACTAACACTTGCCTCTTAGTTTGTAGGTGTTCGATGATATACTTAGTTTGACCTACACAGCCTTCTCTAGTCTGGGATCTATCTTCCTTTTCCAAGGTCTATCTCTTCCATGTTGCTAGGACTAGTAATCTTCAGCAGAAAGACTAAATAAAACAGTGCTCCATGAAGGACTATGTGAAGTAATTAATCTCAATTTGTTTTGGTCTACTGCTCTTCCATATCCCATCTTAAGGCTTTTAGACTATTAGAGGTTCAAAGACTTTTTAAGATTGGAGAGTTCTGGGCCAGATTTTACAGCAACCAAGTAGCCAGTATTTCTGTTAGCAGTCTCAAGTGCATAAGAGACTCCTTTATTGATATTTCAGAAAAATAAAAAATTGTATCACCTGTACATTCTACATTCATATTTCTAAAGCGATGATTTTCAAAATCAAAGAGCCTGGAATTCTCCTCTTTACCATCTCTGCACTCTGCATACGCCAGCGTGCTTGTGGAATCACGCAGCCGTCCCACCTGCTCTGCTGCGTGGTACGCGTATTGGTCATTCTGCCCAAAACTCTTCCCACACCATCTGCCAGCGCTCCTGCCACCCTCTTTGTCCATGGCGCCTTTGCTCCTGCACGGCCCGCCCGCAGACGCCTGTGCCGTTCCTGCAGCCCTGTGCAGCTGACCACATGCAAAGCCAAGTCCTTCAGCAACCTCCTTCCAACCTGTGCCAGGGGAGGACGCCTGCTCAGCAGCACCCTGCGCACACGCTACCCCGTGATGCGGCGAAACACCTCGCCCACCATCCCCCCCCCCC
>KZ505763.1:940808-950964 GCA_002844005.1 Limosa lapponica baueri | reverse complement strand
GCCGTGTAGGCCGGCCCGGCCCGGGCGGACCAAGCCGGCGCGACCCTGCTCCGCGGTCACCTCACCCCGCGCCGAGGCCACAGCGGCGGCGCTGAAGCCCAGCGCATCAAAGGCCGAGTCGGCAGGACGGCTCCGCCCCCAGCAGGGCGGTCCCGCGGCGGGCTGGGGGCGGGCGGCTGAGCCCCCCTGAGGAGCGGGCTTCCCCGGGGCCGCAGGCCGCTGCCCTGCCGCCGCGCCCTGAAGGCCGGGGCCGGGGCCGGGGCCGGGGCCGGGGCCTTCCTTCGCTCCTGCCCGAGCACCGCGCACCTCCTGCCGCGGGCGGAGTGTCGGGGCAGGAGGCGTGAGCAGCGTCGAGCCGGCCATCTCCCAGCCGAGGGGCTGAGCGTGGGGGGTCCGCGTTGGTGTTGGCAGCGTCCTGCGCCGGTTTGGCCTCTTAACGAGTAACCCTTGCGTCAGGACAGCCTCTTACTGCCGGCTTAACAACGCGGAATAACCTGATGGCGGTTCGCATCACGGCAGTCCAGTTAAAACTGCTGAACGATCTCGCAGCTTTCAGAGTGAGGGCTGCCCGAAAACGGTGAGGTGCGAGGTCGCCTGTGGGGGATGGAGAGCGAGGACAGCCACAGGCCACAGCAACGCCTGGAAGAATAAGGAGGTTGCCCGATCTTGCGGGATGTACAGCCCCCTCTGGTCAAGAGTTCCTGCCTGTAGCTCATGAAGAGTTTCTGGGTGTGCTACAGAATTCTATGCCTGGTGTTAATTCACCCAAGAATGCCTGCATTTCCTTAAACCCTCTTGACTTCATTGGCATGTGAAACACTCAAGAAAGCTGTTAAACCAGCTGTCAAGTATTGCTGATTGTGTGTTTCTGTTGATTGTAAAAGAGATGTGTCTTGTTTTCTCACACTGGATGTGTTTTGGGGTCAAAGTGGTCTCTTATTAGTAAGAGTACTGTGACTCAGATCCTAGTTCAGTATCCTAGGGACCATGTGTACCCTAGGCAACTGTATTTTGGTATGGAAGTATCTAAATAAAACATTTTGGTAGCTGGTGTCAGACAATTCTAGTAAAATGAGAATTCTTCACCCATTTTTCTCTCTCTGATACATCTCATATTTGTGTGGCTGAAACCTGACAGTCTAATGTGGTAGGGCCATCCTTCTTATCATGCCTGTGCCACATTCAGCTGTTTTGTACCTGCACTATGACATAGTTTTTCAGTACAAACTGTATCTTTGCTCATCCATATAATACCTGAGGTGTCTCAAATCCCTTCTGCTTTTGCCCCCTACTTCTCAGAAAAATTAGTCTTAATAGTGACTCC
This sequence comes from Limosa lapponica baueri, assembly GCA_002844005.1. Lineage (NCBI taxonomy): Eukaryota > Metazoa > Chordata > Aves > Charadriiformes > Scolopacidae > Limosa > Limosa lapponica. The sequence goes on along the minus strand of KZ505763.1, from coordinate 949,640 downwards.
TGTGGCTGACATACCTAAAAAAAATGGATGCAAGGAATGGGAATGGTTGCATCCCTGTCCTTAACTAGACAGAAAAAGTTGACTTTTCTACCCATTACAAATATTTTTTTAGAACAGCGTTGAGGAACGAATACTGAAGTCTTCAACTAAAAAATTATCTTAAATAGAAATTACGGCAATGTAATTTTAAAAGTAAAAAACCTTTAAGACTTGCCCTTGGGAATTTAAAATTTTGAACTGACTGTTTCCCAAGAGAGACAGAAAGAACATTTTATGGTGACGTTCAGAAAGTCCTCAGGCAGCTGTGGTCCAATGAGTCATAGCTCCTCAAAGCCTCAGTGTTTTGAGAATATTGCAGCACACCCGCTTCTCAAATTACTAGGGATCTTAACTTGAAATACTGACCAGAGGTAGTAATAGCAACTGGAAGGCACCTTATGTTAATTCATGTCCCACTTCAGTTGTTTTCATTGTTCTCTGCATCAGTAGATTTTCTTCATGCATATTGCACATTGCTTAAAAACCCGTGTGCGTTCTGGAAATGTCATTGTAAGTAAGTTTGAGTTGTCTACTGTAAATGCTTTTGGGTTATAAGCTCACCAGTATATCTACAGCTGATGTCACAGAACCAAAATGCTGAAGATGAGCCTGACTCATATTTGAGCATGAGTGTATGAAAGTGCGTATATGTTTTCAAATTCTGAATCATACTAGTACTTACACTGCTAGAAGCAACTACATAGTTAATTATTCTTACAACAGCATCAGTGCATCTCTTGATGTTTCTTTTCCAGAAATGTTTTAATGGTATTTCAGCATCTTGCAGCACAAACTGCAGAAGAAAGGGGCAAGTTTATGCTCCTTTTATTTATTTCTCCCTCACAGACCTCACATATTACATAAACAGGATGCAATTTATCTTGTGTTTCCAAGTGAGCCCTGCCCCAAGTCTTTCCAGCAGAGAGACAAATGCTATTCAGAAAGATGAAATGGGAGGAGAAGCCTCACCCCATAATCTGACTGCTCCAGTCAGCCTTACCCTTTGCTGCTCAAAATCTCTAATGACACTGTGAAGATGGCCTCCTGTCCTTGCCAAGCCCTGAAGCAGTACTGGGGCTTATTAGCGGAGTAAGGACTCAGTGTTCACATTAATTCATTGGCCCCCTCCTCATCAAAAATCATCAGAAATGGTAACAGTCCTGCAGGGTCTAAACAAACATTAACACACAAGGTGCTGGGAAATGCTGGAGATGAGGAGCTTACTTCTTTCTAGAGAGGTCCTGCTGCTTAACAGAAGGACTAAGATCATCTGGTTTAGTTTGCAGCCGGCTCAAAGATCAGACTCTTTGGAAATTTCATCCTGAAAGAGGTGAATGGGGCTAAACTGTGGTCTGACAAGGGATTTGTCAGTGCATGACTATGATCAGGAGGTGGATAGTGTGGGCAGACTGAATCAGTAGCTCTTGTGGCTAAGCACTGTGTTACTTCTTTGCTCTTGAACGCAAAGGAATATTCTTTTTAAATCAACATCTGTATGAGGTGGAGCTTTAATTACTTCTTTCCTTAGCTCTTCATTTACATCCATTTTATTTAGGGCAAAACCAGTTTGTGAGTGTAAGAAGGTGAAAACTGTCCCACACTGTCTGACATGGGACACTGTCCCACATGACATCCTGGTCTCAAAATTGGAAAGTCATGGATTTGATGGATGGACCACTCGGTGGATAAGGAACTAGCTGGATGGCTGCACTCAAAGGGTTGCAGTCAATGGCTCAATGTCCAAGTGGAAGCCAGTGATGAATGGTGTTCCTCAGGGGTCAGTACTGGGACCAGTTCTGTTCTAACATCTTTGTTGGTGACATGGACAGTGGGATTGAGCACACCCTCAGGAAGTTTTCTGATGACACCAAGCTGTGTGGCACAGTTGACACGCTGGAGGGAAGGGATGCCATCCAGAGGGACCTGGACAGGCTTGAGAGGTGGGCCTATGCAAACCCCATGAATTTCAACCAGGCCAAGTGCAAGATCCTGCATCAAAAGAAGCATGGCCAGCACGTTGAGGGGGGTGATTCTGCCTCTCTACTCTGCTCTTGTGAGACCCTACCTGGAGAACTGTGTCCATCTTTGGAGTCCTCAACATCGGAAGGACATGGCCCTCTTGGAACGGGTCCAGCGGAGGACCACGAAAATGATCATAGGGCTGGAGCACCTCTCCTATGATGACAGGCTGAGACAGTTGGGATTGTTCAGCCTGGAGAAGAGGAAGCTCCAGGGAGACCTTGTAGCAGCCTTCCAGTACCTGAAGGAGGCCTACAGGAGAGATGGGGAGGGACTCTTTTATCAGGGAGTGAAGCGATAGGACGAGGGGTAATGGTTTTAAACTGAAAGAGGGGACATTTACATTAGATATTAGGAAGAAATTCTTTACTGTGAGGGTGGTGAGACAGTGGGACAGGTTGCCCAGAGAAGCTGTGGATGCCCCATCCCTGGAAGTGTTCTAGACCAGGCTGGATGGGGCTTTGAGCAACCTGTTCTAGTGGTTGGTGTCCCTGCCCGTGGCAGGGGGGTTGGAACTAGATGATCTTTAAGATCCCTTCCAACTCTAACCATTCTATGATTCTGAAACTTAGGCTAAGACTTTCAAAAGCAACTGGAGCAGCTGTCCATGTCAATTCCGTACTGCTCAGCCTAAAACACTTGAAAGCAATTTCAATTTTAAAGGTAAGGGTCATAGTGCTTTCTAAAGAGCAGGTTCTGACACAGCCAAACTAGTAACTTTCAAAGATTCTAGCACAACAGTGCTCAGCTGCTTTGAACGCATTCCACTATGAATATCTCTTGTAGGAAAAGACCAAGGAACACATATGACATGATATATGGGGAATATCAGCAGATGCACATAGTGAGGAAAGCACAACAAGTTATTACCTTCCTACATCTTCCTTTTTGTTCTTCCCAGTTAAAACTACCAGGTGAGCTGTGCAGCTAATAGTAACTGTAAGCAACCACAGCAGGGTGTTAGCTAGGCCAGTATCATGTCATGGGCTAGCAGCTTATATCTGGTGTTTCAGAAGAAATGGAGGGTAAGGCAATGTCATACATGCCATGCAAAAGGAAATTTGGGATTTTATTCTCTCCTCACCACAACACAGATCTCTCACATCTTTGCTCAGTGTCTCACGCTAACAAAAAGAGGACCTGCATGTAGATGAGATTGTTAGGCACAGAGTTCCTGGCCAAGGGAGAGGAAATCCAAAACTATGTTAAAATTTCTTGCTTGTCTTGGGGAGAATATGTGTCTAAGCTGGTGAAGGGAGCTGTCTTATGAAGGGTGGCTGAGGGACCTGGGGTTATTTAGCCTGGAAAATGAGGCTGAAGGGAGACCTTATCACTCGCTGTAACTACCTGTAGCGAAGTCAGGGTCTCTTTCCCCAAGTTGAGAAAACAGCTTCAAGTTGCACCAGGGGAGGTTTAGGATGGATATTAGGAAAAATTTATTCACCAAAAGGGTTATGAAGCATTAAAACAGGCTGCCTAGGAAAGTGGTTGAGTCACCAACCATGGAGGTATTTGAAAGATGTGTAGACGTAGCACTTAGGAACATGGTTTAGTGGTGGACTCGATGATCTTAAGGGTCTTTTCCAATCTAAATGATTCTACAATTCTGTGTTAAAATCAGGTGCATCAAAACCCCAGGTAACAAGCAGAGTTGTGAGTCTCATTGAAATAGCTAAGAATTAGCTTAAAAATATCACAGGATTTTCTTTAGAGCTGCCAATGTTCTATAATAGTCTTTTATTGGAAAGATGCTGATGTCTGGTGTTTTATGGTATAATTGCATTTGCCTATATCCTATAAAATTTGAGTCAGGTTTCCAGTAACTACTTAAAAGTTGTGAGATGCAATAGTATGCATTGGTATGAAAAGCAACCTCTGTTCTAGGGGATTCCTTGGTCAGAGGTGAGGGGGTGAAATAGTACCTATCTGAAACCTATGAAAACCACTGGAAAGAGTCCTGGCAACCTCAATAGGATTTTTTTTCCCCAGTTTATTCAATCTCTAACAACTTGAGCCTTTATCTTAACTTCACCTGAAAAAAATCACAAAACTTTCCTTTCCCACTCCCTCTCTCTAAAAATAAAATAGTGGATCTGACCCACTTCTTGCTGTCATGATGTGATTCACTCTGCTTGTGTGATCTATTTAATCCTTCAAAAGGGTCTGTTTTCTTTACTTGGATTAAAAGCTCTTAAGGTTATAGTTTGTTTGTTTCTTCTGAAGCTCCACTCGTGTTCAGTCCTGCGGGAATAAATATTTTTGGCACGCATCAAATTTCCACTGGGGAATATGACACAGGTCACCACTCCCAAGCTGTCTTCAAACTAGTTGCTCTTGAACAATGATGGCAGCCTATACCAGGGTGATTCTTATGGTGGAGTTTTTCCTCTTACTGTGCTGATGCCTGTGCTGCGCATCTAAACCCCCTGATCTGTAGACAACAGGGTTTACTTAAAATGTCTTGGAATATGTTCAAACAGGAATGAATAGAGCTGCTGTACATACTCAGAGTATTTGGACAACAGCCAGAGAGAAATCAACTTGATTGGAAGCTGTAAGATTGTAGGTAAGAAAAGCGTGTAAGTTTGCCAAATACCAGATCTGTTTCCACCTCAGCTACAGGTGGGATAGTTATCTGTTATGCATGCTTGGTCGAGGAAACCATGCAGAAAAACAGCCACGTTATCTGGATGCAAATGGCTATCATATGTCTTTCACAAGGAAGCAAGTTCTGTTAAGCTTTCTCAGTTGTTGTCACTTTGGGCTTTCATCATAATAACAAGTTGTTTATATTTCTTTAAAGAGGCAAGTTTCCAAGACAGCTGAATTTTCTATCTATCTCTATCTCTATCTCTGTCTCTATCTTTATCTCTATCTCTATCTCTATCTCTATCTCTATCTCTATCTCTATCTCTATCTCTATCTCTATCTCTTCAATGGAAGCTAAACCTACATCATTTCTGCTTTATTCCTACTGTGTTATCACAATTTTAAAGACGGAAGATATCAAAATTACCATGTTTCAGTGGGTACAATGAGACTAAGGGTGGCTTGTGTTGTCTGTCCAGAAAGCAGCAGCTGTGCATGTGAGTCTGTGGGGGCTTGCAAGCTCTAACAAAGGTATAAGAGCTGTGATGTCTTGGAGCAGGAAGTCCAACAGGCCAGAAGCTGGCAGAAAAGGAAAGGAGGAGCCAGAAACAATCATCTAGTGATAAGACTGCCTAATTTTTCCACTTAAAATTGACATGCGGTGTTGAAAAGAAAGTTAAATGGCTGACAGTAAGGAAGAATACTCCATCAAACTCTCACCTCTTGTCATGATTAATAAATACCTCCTGTGTTGAAAACAGTTCTAGATATTCCTATTTGCTCTTCTTGTCCAATTAGTATCTTTTTTTTACATCTTTCTTCTCCCTTCTGAGGCTCTACGGCATCCTACTTGCATGCAGCTGTGTCTTCAATGTGACTGACAAATATTTGAAATAGTATGTCCTCACTGTAAATTCCTAATTTCTAATTTTAAGGGGTAATAATGCTACTACATAATTATGAAAAAAATCTGTTAAGCAGAGATCTAATCTCAGGACTAAAGAATAATAATAGTAAGCATGTATTTCCACCTTTTTCCATATTAAAATAATTAGTTTTGTGGGTAGTTTGTGGACTTTTACTTTGGCTATTAACTGCACTAAGACAAATATGATGAAAGAAGAAAATATGATTGTAAAAATGGCTACAATACAAATATATAATCAGTTTACAGTTTCAAAGACAGATGAGGAAATTTTGAGAGACAGATAAAATAAAACGGGCAAAGAAGTGTAACTGTAGCTGTTCACTAAGCAAATGGTAAATCCTCCTGTTTTGGAAGTTGGTAACACACTTATCATTAGGTATCATTAGCTGAGTTATTTGAATGTCTTCTTGTTTTGGAAGCTGGTAACGCACTTATCATTAGGTATCATTAGGTGAGTTATTCAAATATCTTCTTGTTTTGGAAGTTTGTAACACACTTATCATTAGGTATCATTAGGTGAGTTATTCGAATGTCTTCTTTAATCACGTGACTTTTAGACCAATCTTAAAACCTAAACTACTACATTGCTATTAGAATTTCCTGAAACCATTTCAGATTTTTCCTTTGAAGAAGCAGCTTGCTGAGATGTAATAGAAGGCTGAAATGCCAGTCAAAAGCACAGTGTTTTCTCTATCAGGCATTACACGAAAGTATGTCTTTGTTTTTAATTCTAGGTCAAGAATAAAATGTCCTCATTTTTTTGTTTGGAGTATCTATAGCTCTTATTTTCATTACCAGCAATCTCCAGAAATATTTGTTTTTCCTAACAAGAAACAAAAGTCAAGGAAAAGTAAAAACAAGCACACAATTTTAAAAGAGGTACTATCTCTAAAAAGGGCATAGAAAGCCTTCAACCAACAAATCTGTAAATGTGCTTTACTTGGACAGGAAGACAGGACCTTGTAAATGATGAAGAGCAATCTTTGGAGTTCAGGATGACATTTAGGAAAGAAAAAAACCCTCACATGTTAAATAACCATTTGCTTTTTTCCTTCCTTCTTTTTGATACTTATCTGGAAAAAAAGTCATGTGAAGAGCATCTGAGTCAGCTGTTATTCTGACTTAACTTTCAGGATAGTCTAATTTTCTCAGCTGGATTTGCTAGCCATGGTCTTTTATTAAAGCTTGGAATTTAGTATTGGATGTTTTAATGAAAGATGGTCCAGAAGTACAAAGAAATAAAAGCAACTGCTAAAATATTGCCTGATTTTTCAGGAAAGGCAACTCTCGATAGATGTTCTGACTTCAACACACATGTCCATTGGCTATGCTGAGTCCCTCTGGCAAAGACCATACACCATTGGGAGACTAGCAGTCTATTTTCCCAAGGCCCTCTATGTTTCAGGATGTAGGAGGTTACTCAAAATCATATGGTTACAGATCACTTTCTGACTGGCCTGACTGCTAAAGCAGTATTTATGAGAAACTCAGCCTGAATGTCCCTGCCATTTCGCTAGTGAGACTCCATGTTGCAAGAGGCTCTCTCTCTCACTTTTCCTATGCTTTCTGAAACCTCCTTGTGTATCTCTGAAAGGCAATTATGAAATACTAACACTATGTAGCATGCTCTTACACCTGTATTTTCTCATACAAAGTTCTGTGATCCATCTCAATCTTTTACGATGAAATTGTAAGAAAAAGCATCCAATTCGAACAGGATTTTCCAAAAGACATTTTGCATTTTCAAAGCTAAGTACTTAGTGGGAAAATCATTATGATTGGCTCCTACCACATGGAAAAGATTGCAGTGATCCTTTACTCTGCCCTAGTCTCAATTTTACATAACCCATTAAAGTACCCTTTCCCTAAGCAGCACAGTCTTGATGAGAATCTCCTTAATTATTTCCCCTAGTGTTGGCTGCCAACCTTATTACTAGCTGCAGTAACTTAACTATGATATGCTAAAGGAGCAATGCAGCAGAAATCTTCTGGTAGAAGATTTGAGAAGTGAGAAATCTTCTGGTAGAAGAGTGCTCCCAAGTCAAAAAGTCCATTTAGTTTTTGTGTACTAGCATTCTAATTTAAAGCCTTGGGGGACATGCAAACGTTCTGTATTTTCCATCGACACCCTTGATTTCCTTAATATGAATGGGGAGCTTTGTTAATTTTCACTTCTGTCCCTAAATGGGTTTACTCTTTAGCATCTGATGTACTTGCACGTTATCACATTTAGACTTAGAGCATCACAGAGAAACACTGCTACAAGAAGGCAAAAAGTGTTGTCAGTTAATTCCTTACTTAAAAATAAGGATGACAAACATATTTTCAGTGCTTGTTGGAAAACCATTTCTTTAAAAATATCCAAGTCCTATATGGATGCCTCCATTGGACAATATCCAATATTGGACAATATTGGACAATATCCAATGATATTTCTCAATGCCTCCAGATCTCAGGGAGACCTGGAGCCAAATTTGAAGTCAAAGCTGGCTGGGAGGCAAGAGGAAAAGGAGGATATGTGAGGAAACACTTCAGAGAAAGAAGCATTTCCAGCTGACATGGCAAGACATTCAGATTCAAATGGAACAGGCCTTCCTTGTATAATAGGCACACACTTTTTGTTTTGTGTTTTGACAGACATCACCTACGATGCCTGTTCCACACCCTTCCTGCATGCAGAGAGCCATATCCCCTGGTAGCCTGAAACAGATGATAGGAAGCCACAAAACCTGCTCTACAGGTGGCAAAGTGAACAGCCTGGGGCAACAGCATCAGCAGAACTACTTCTTGCAGTGGGAGTGCTGGCCAAGGGGCAAGGAATCAGGATCACCTCTGGGGGGTTTGGCTGGCTCTTTGGGGCTCTTCCCAGTGCCACATTACCAACCTTCATGGACTTGCTGTCCTTCTTCTCCCTGCTGTATGCCTCTCCTCTGCCTTTCCCTCAATATTGCATTCACTTCACTTGTTAGCTGAATGCCTTCTGAGAAAACCTACCTAAAAAATTACCCCACAGAGTTCAAGCCCCCTTGTTATCCTTCCTGCATTCGTGTCTCTTCACAGAATCACGGAATTGTCAGAGTTGGAAGGGACCTCTAGAGACCATCTAGTCCAACTCCCTGCTAAAGCAGGATTGCCTAGAGCACATTACTCAGGACTGCATCCAGGTGGGTCTTGAAAATCTCCAGAGAAGGGGACTCCACAACCTCCCTGGGCAGCCTGTTCCAGTGCTCTGTCACCCTCACCATAAAGAAGTTTTT